>CM043867.1:16481527-16539501 GCA_023846275.1 Vanilla planifolia | reverse complement strand
GGACGTCGTTTGTCAGCCGTGTCAAGCGCTTGTGATCGTAAAATTATATAAAAAATCAAAAATGGAAACAGCAATCCTAGTCGCCAGGTCTGGGGATCTTTGATCGGATGATGAATTCTCTTCTGGAAAGGGGGGCTGCCTCTGGGGAACTATAGAATGCCCACGACGATCTGTAATAGACGGGCCCAAGCCTTTCCTTTTTCCAATTCCAATGAAAAGGTCTTCTCCGCAACACACCGCTAAGGCTTGCCCACAAGGAGCTGGTTCAGGACGGGAGATACCACGAGCCCAGAATTCGGTTCAGATTCTCTCTTTGCTCCCGAGAAGGCACTTTTGAACGATCGCAACCTTTCTTTTCTTTGACGAAAACCTCACGAACGTATATAGGCGCGTTTAGGCTTTTCTCTCATCAGTCAAGTAGCTAAGCTCGTAGATGGTTCAGCCACGCCCGCTTTCGCTTGAATCTCCTGCCTACTACTATTTCGGATCGGAAAGCTGGCAAAGCTATGTATCAGCTTTCAAGCTTTTCTCATCCCGCTCGCCCGCCCGTATAGCTCACTGAAGAAGAAGACCGAACAATTCGTAAAAGTTCAATCTATGCCAAAGGAGTCTTTCCTAAAAGACAAGCCGTTTCCAGCAAGTCTGTTCCTATCGATCTCGCATATGGAGACAAGCTATCCTACACGGTCATAGCTTTGACGGACGATCCCCTGGTCGATGGGTTGAAAAAATAGCAGATTCATAAGATTCTAACTCTGATGACCGCTGCTCCAAATTCTGATCTCAATCATGGGTTCACCGCCACTCAGGCTTTTGATTCTCTGACCAGCGGGTTTCTCGGGATGTTAGGAGCATGGTGGGATCAAATTCCAGATGCTGCGAAAGATCACTTGAGGAAGATTCAGGCTACTGACGGCGAAGGTCAACCTGTTCATGAGGCGAAGGATGTAGACGACCAAATAGGCTTCAACTTGAACCCAAGTGGAATAGGAATTTGGGAATCAGAGGTGCGAAGCAATGCGGAAAGCATTGAGCCTTGGCCTCGATCCACTTCGTAAAGTCATCCACGAGGACCAATAGGTGTTTCCGATTACCTTTAGCTGGTGGGAATGGGCCCAAAAAGTCCATGCCCCCAACAACGAAAGGCCATGATCTAATTCTTGGCCGGAGCATCTCTGCAGGTTGCCTTAGTGAGCTTGCATGAATCTGACATTTGTGGCATTTTTGAGCATATTCCATAGCATCTTGATGTAAGGTTGGCTAGTACTTGTCTAATCACCTTGATAGCCGTGTTCTTCCTGCTGAGTGGCTACTGTACTCCCCCCGAGTGGATTGCCTCTAATACCAAGGTTGCTTCACTCGGGTGTAGGCAACCGAGTCAAGGTTGAAGGAAAGACCTTCTATATCCAATTCCATATTTCATATCTGGCTGACTGACGTCGAACTCGGCGAGCTTCCCTTTGGGACAAGGCTAATGTCCCTGATTTGAGATATTCTATAGTTCCCCTTCGTTCCCCATAGTCTAGTTCCCAAAAGGGGGCCCCCATCTCAAAAGATGAAGTTCCCCATATTGTGCCCCGGCCCCCCTTTCTTTCATTTCATTCGAGAGCGAGGCCTGGCTTGGCTTTCTTTCTACGCCCAACCCACTGCTGTACTCTCAGCAGGTCCAGCTACCCCCTCAACTGATTGTGAAATGTTTTGGTTGTTGGGGCTCGTCTCTCATCTCAAGAGTCTCTTCTCGTTTTTCGACTCGTAACGTGCCTTGAACACATTGGAATTTTGGGGCATTGAGGTGCTCAAGTCCGGTTTACGCTTGTGTTGATGTGAAGTGCAGATGCAATTCCTATAGAATCTGAGTATTCTCCATTTTCCAGGCATATTCCCTTCCTTTTTCACGACATGGATTCAGGGATTGATTCAGCATCAAAGCTTCTCAAGAAAAACATATGTCTTTCCCCTCACTCGATGAAGCAACCCGGCCCCGGCCCCCAGTTCAGGTATCTCAGCGGATGGATGGTCCACTCGCTTCGTTCCTCATCCCTCGCTTTAGTACTGAGAACTTTGTCAATGGCTATTGGACTGGTCCGCTCTGAAGCAGAGACTTTCGATTATCATATACGCAACACCTGGCTCCTCTCTCGACTGGCATGCGCGTACCTCACGATGGAATCCCTCAGTTCAATGACTCTTGGGCTGATCACTTTCCTCAAGGACTGTCCGCTGGTCAGAACTGTCCACTTGTCTCTCGTCTTCCCCTTCAGTCTTCCCCAGAGGGGGCCCCTGTGAGTGTTCAGTCAATTCATTCCCCATTCCCGACGCCCCTCAGCCCATGGGCTTTGGGCGCGGAGACGTCATTCCGAGGCGCGAAGCTACTCACTAATCTACACAGGGATCACAGGCTTTTCGGGTCACCGAGATAGCGGGGAGAGCCGAAACAAGCTTCGGAGCAAGCCTACTGAGTCTGGGTCAGTTCCCCTAACCCTTGTACGAGCTCAGGCAAGAAAAAGCCCTCAAAGAGAACTGGGATCGGGGTTGTTGTCGGTCTATCGGCTTTCACGGGGCGGTATTCACTAAAGCATTTCTGAAACCTATCCTCCTCTTCGATAGAAAGACGCAATGGAATAAGAAAAAGAAGAGCAGAAAGCGTAGAAAAGAAGGCTTTCTTCGACATGAGGGAAAGGAAGGCAAGCTTCATGCTGACTTATGAAGCAAACCAGACTGAAGCGTTCGGTTCATTAGATACTGAGAAAGACTTTTCGATTACGTTACCCAGAATGCGATGCCCCAAGAAAGTAGCAATCGGCTTTCAATCCTATAGCTTTCCCGCGTCAGACAGTAGCAGATAGAGCGTTAGCCGAAGCTGCTTGTCTTTCAAGGGATGCTTGAAGCAAGTGCTCTTCCTCGTCTTGAAAGCGCAAGTGAAGTGCCCCGTTCAGTAGGAGAACTGAAGCCACCCGTGAGGGCGTAGGGTCACTGAATTGGGTGAACTTGAAGCTTCAAGCGCTGGGTGAGTTGGCTCAAGGGAGATCGATTTTCGAATATGGAAAGCAGACTCAAGGTGCGAAGTAGCTTTCTTCCTCCCGCGCCTTACGACTCCTCATGATGAAAGCCCAGGCAAGCTCACAAGTCAGGTAAGAAGGTTAGCAGACGAAAGAGAAGAACACCGGGACCTACCCTTTCATTCCCGATGACAAGATCATCACCGAGAATTGCGTATGCACTAAATATCCTTCCAGGATATGCGATGCGATCTCGGAAGCACCGCTTCCTCCTGTATCAGATGTTGCGAACTGTGAATGCTATGGTTCCTCCATCGCATTGGTCATTTTGAACTCAAATCCAACTTTGAATTGACTACCTTAGTCAAACCCTATTGGATTATGAAACCCGTTACACACAGATAGAGAAGCACAGTCTCGCTGTGGTTTGGGCAACTCAAAAGCTTCGCCACTACATGCTATCTCACTAGTCTAGTACTGGCGCATTGACTGGCTCGAATAGATCCCCTTGTTCGAGAAACCTGCGATGAACTGTCAGAACCGGGGCCGGGGCACAATCTGGGGAACTTCTGAATCTAGTGGATCCCACCAGTGGAGATGGATAAATTGAAAAGTGATCTAACAATAAGGACGGCTACCTGCCTAGAAGTGGTTTGGTGCCCGGAAGTAGTTCAACATGTTCTTGTACGTAGAACGGATTGTGGTACTATCCGAAGTCTTTCCGTGAGTCCTCGAAATGGTCCAAAATGTGGCTCGATACGTAGGCGCGGACGAATTAGAGTAATTTGTTCCAATCCGAGACATAAACAGAGACAGAGGTCAGACTTCTCAAGTTCTAACTAAAGAACTTTCTCAAATCGAAAAGAAAAAAAGAAAAACCATTTCCATTTTTTCAATAAAGAAAAAGAAGAAAGGCTCCTTTTTCATATGAAATGGATATCCATCGTATCTTTCTGTAGATTTATGATTCTTCTTTCTTTTTTTTTGTTTCTTTTTTCTTTTCTATGATATGAGACAAGACAATATGACAAAATTCATCACCAAGGGTGACGTAATTATTGACGTCAGAATGCACGCATTGGTTCACATAAGCATCAGAATCAACCTAGGATACCAAAAGGAATTCTTCATATTCAAGCCAGTTTCAACAAGACTATTGTCACTGTGACAGACGTACGAGGTCGGGTGTTTTCTCGGGCTCCGCGGGTGCTTCTGGATTCAGAAGCATCAGAAAAGACCCTATGCTGCTCAAGCAGCAGCATGAAACGTTATTCGTACAGCGGTCGGGGTATGAAACGGGCAAAAGTGATGATCAAGGGTACAGGTCGAGGAAGAGATGCGGCATTGCGGGCCATTCGTAGAAGTAGGATACTCTGAAAAGGCAGTCAAGCAATAAACTGAGAACCTGTCCCCAGTACATATGCACAAGATCAGGAAACGATCAGAATCTCTATGAACAATTTGGTTGCTGTATGAATCAGTCACGATGAAAGCGATGAAGTACATATACACGGGATTCCATTGTCACTTTGCAGCCCGCCCGGGAGTTGACTACTGCGCGTTATGCTTGATCGTATGAGAGGGCCGAAGGCAGAAGAAGTTCCAGTTGGTTATCTAGTTGTGCGCCAATGAGTCACCCGCTGAAGGGGTCCGACCAAAGCTACTAGGAAGAGGTCGAGTCAAGATTTCATCACTCAGACCGTCTCATGAAGACTGTAGTCTGGAATGTCATGGAGGACGCAAGTGATGAGGATCGGCCTCTGCGTGTCCTTTTTCCTTCTCGCGAACCACGGGAGAGCCCAGCGCCCAGAAGAGCAAAGCTCATTTTCGGGTCAAGCGGCGCATCAAAAAGGGCTGAAGATCATCTAGAAGTTCCCCAGAGGGGGCCCGAGAGAGGAGAGGCTAGAGGCTTTTCCCCGAACCATTGACCCTTGTTCGGGAGGGAGAAGTTGATTCATTCACATTCAATGGAGCTTGATTTGTTTGATCTAGTCAGGGGGTGGTGTGAGAAATCAGCCACCGCCCGACGAAACAGCGGTCTATCAAAGAGCATCACCGTCGCTGAACCGCGATTTCTCGAACGAGTGAAGGTGAACCTTCCAACCTTCTGTCGAAGCAAGGGCCTTCCACCGTCCGCAGAATCAACGGAATCGATTGAGCCCAACTTACTCTCTGCTGGGTCTACTATGAGTAGATCTTGCTCTAGGGTGAACTCAATAGCTTCCCATTAGTAGTTCCACTGACTGATGAAGAGTATACAACCCGGAGAAGTTCTTGCTTCCCTCTTCCCTAACTGAAAACAAAGCCCCTCGTTCGGACCTGAGGCCTCATTTCAAAGAAAAGAAAGGGGGATTGGCCCTGACTGAGATGGCTTTTTTTAGGATGAAAAGGATTCACTTTTTTGTGAAAGCGGATATCCGCAGAACTGGAAGAACGAGACTTGGAATGCCCCCATATTTGCCCAATGGATACAATCTGCTCATGGCAAGACTTCGTATGGGTTCGATGTACTCTTATCTTCAACGAATAGCCCGGCGTTCCATGCGGGTCGAAGCATATGGTTACCTGGCTGGTTGAATGCTATTAATGAAAATAGTAATTCACTTTTCTTAAAAATAGGACCGGGAGATTTCTTGGTCCATCATGCTATTGCTCTGGGTTTACATACGACTACATTGATTTTAGTAAAAGGTGCTTTAGATGCACGGGGTTCCAAGTTAATGCCAGATAAAAAGGATTTCGGTTATAGTTTTCCTTGCGACGGCCCCTCCCAGAATTGCGTGATCGGAGCCGAGCCAGGAATAGCCTTTAGTGGACACCTACCACTTTTCACCGGTGAGAGAGGCCCTCTATAAAGATTCAATATAACTAAATCTAACTAAATATAGATTCTATTAATCTATATATAAAATCGAAAATATATACCTAGATTAATAGAATTCTATATTCTATTTAATCCCCAATATCCTTTATTTCTATTTCATATAGATTTTTATTTTTATGTTTATAATATTTGCGACCTTAGAACAGATATTAACTCATATTTCCTTTTCGATCATTTCAATTGTTATTATGATTCATTTGATAAACTTTTCGGTGTACGAAAACCAAAGAATACATAATTTATCAGTAAAAGGAATGATAGCTACTTTTTTCTCTATAACAGGGTTTTTAATTATTCGGTGGATTTCTTCGGGACATTTTCCGTTAAGTAATTTATACGAATCATTAATCTTCCTTTCATGGAGTTTCTCCATTATTCATATGATTCCGTATTTTTTGAATCAAAAAAATTATTTCAGCACAATAACTACACCAAGTGTCATTTTAACCCAAGGTTTCTCCACGTCAGTTCTTTCAAATGACATGCATCAATCCGCAATATTAGTACCTTTCGCTCAATACTAAAATGAATTGCATTTTCTGAAAAAAAAATAGGAACTTCCATAACGTTGGCGTGATTCGGTTTGAGCAACGGATCCTGACGTGATACATCTTCGTAATGAAAATGGAGTGGAAACATTATGATGAGTTGGCTTTTCCGGTTTTTTTGAGAATGAGCACTGTGAACTATCCGCTTAAAAAAGGATAGTGGATCGAACCAAAACTAACGTCACTTTTTTTGAAGTCAAGTAAAGAGCATTCTCCTTTCCCACCCACGTCTGCCGGCGCTACCTAATCCCGGCGCGAGGACTTCAACATGGAAATCGTGAGGCAAGGTGATAACGGTAGGCCTATATTGGGAAGGGGAGCTCTTCGTTCAGTGCGAACAACTCTCATCATCTAAATTCCTATGACACTCATCTCTTTTCTTTCCTATGCTTTAGTTAGAGATAGATGGAAGCGAAAGAAACAGAATTTCGTCAAGAAATCAGATCCCCTTTTGTCTTTGAGAAGTTCCCCAAAGGGGGCCCCCTCTGGTCCGGGGCCCCCGGCCCCGGTTTGATATTCTACCTTTGCTTTAGCTTCGCTCCCCTACGGAAAAGGGGCAAAGCCGCTTCGCACCACTGAAGCTTATAGATAACCAAATTGGACGCTCTGGCCCGACTAGAATCTCAGGATAAGCTGACTAGAGCTTCTAGATAACCCATTTGGTTGAACCAGTGCTTCTTTGAGGGCTAACTACTGGGCAAGATCGGAATGGTGGTCGCCTTACCGAAGAAACCAAACCACCGCCGAGCAGCAAGCTGCAAATAGGGGCCTAAGAAAAAGCTATTCAGATAAGAGGAAGGGGAAATACTGACTAGAACTAGAAAGTTTCGCGCCGCTACATTAGAATTGAAATCCAATAGAAAGAAGTACGCTACCCTTGACTTTTGTTTTGAGTCGTATAGCTTGATAGCCCCTCTCAAGTCAGTACTTTCTTTGAAGCGGAGCTGAGCCAACAAGCAACGGCTTTCGCGCTAGTGCGCTCTTCCTCCACTTTATATGATATGAGTTTTCTTGCTCCCCTCCCTCCGTCGGTCATGTACCTCACCCGAGATCTAGGAGAGGAGATGAAATCCACTCGACTGAAAGGAGAGGTGTTCACTTCGAGGGTTCAATGCTGCTAGAGAACTGCTGCACTGGAGCTTCTCTGGCTTCACTTCGACAGCCAAGCCAGCCGGAGCAGAGGAATCCTTATCTAAGAGGGATGCGTCAAAGGCAGACGGAGCAGGTCCAGACTCATCTCATTATCATGAGTGGCTATCGATCAAACCATGGAAGACTTTTGCTCACCGGGAGCGGGAGGAATAGCTTGATCTGAACTGAAGAAGGGGCCCAGAACCAACCTATTTGTCTTGTCTCCAAAAAAAAAAGTGGATGGATTCAGTCGTTCTGGTTTGAGAAAGGAGCACCGCCAAGCAAGTGATCTAATGGGTTTCCATCCTCCGAAGACCCATAGAGGGGAATGAAAGCTCTGAACCAGCGATAAAGAATCCCCAGAGGGGGCCCCGGGAAGAAGAAATTGGACTTTTACATAGTAGCAATCCGCTAAGGGTAAACCACTTTTCTGGATTCCATAGGCATAGAATCAGAATTGCCCTCGCCATTTCCAGGGTATTCAATAGGGCGGGGTATTATGAACTATTTTGGAGTCTGACATGCGTGATCAAAATGGAATTAGGCTCCATAGGGAGATCAAAGTCACAGGTCTAGTAGATGGGCCTCTATTCTATTCGGAAAGAGAGAGCCTTCATCAACATCAAATCAAGTACATCTTTCTTCGCCCTCTCCCTAGCCGTTAGCTTGCTCTCCATCACCTTGGGTGAAGTTTGCCAAGGAGGCTGGTTTTGACGTTCATAGGCGGGAAAGGACATTCCTTTTCTTGTCTCGTATGTGGATGATTCGATCTTGATGGGGCTGACTTGTTGATCAAAGAGACCAAGCAGCAGCTTTCTCAGAAGTTTGATATCAATTTGTGAGGTCTCTCACATTATTCCAGAGAACGCAAGAGAGGGATCCAATTTTCCTGAGTCAATAGAGTTGTATGCTAGACAACTTTGATAGGGATTTGGCATGAAGGATGCCAAAGCGGCCACTGACCCTGGTGTCAAATTGACACAGAATTCAGGCACGCATGAGGTTGATGCTACTTGATTTGATATTGGATTGGAATTGGAGAAAGAAATCCCTTTTTGGATTACTGATCGACTATCTCTCTCGATCCGGATTCGGGTTACATGCGCCAAAGCAAAGTTGCGGGTAGGACCCCAGTTCTCCGTGTTGGATTTAGCATTACTTAGCCTCAAGATGTAAACCACATTCGCAGCAATAACTGAAGGAGATGAATAGCTCTGACCGTGCACCATCCCAAGCCGCGCACGCCAAATGTAGTATATAGCTGGAATCAGAGCAGCCGCTGCGAGGTTGAGCGGATTCCTCTTGGCACACTCGGCCAAGAAGGATAGCAGGTCGGCACAGGAGGAGGGCACAAACACTGGGCACTGCACGGCGGCAAGCTCCCTGAAGACGGCTCCAGCAAACCTGCACGATCCAAACACATGGTCGAGGTCCTCGGCGCAATCACATCCCCACGGACAAGCTGTAGTAGGAGAAAGGTTCCGCTGAGCAAGCCAAAGACGAGTAGGAACTGCACCTCTACAGAGACGCCAAAGGAACAAAACAAAAGAAACCAAACCTTGGCTGAGATTGAAACTGCCAACACCAATCACCCAAGCCCTTATTGTTCAAAAAGAGCTGCTCGTACAGCTTGGCAGTAGGAGCCTTCTCAACCTCCAACTGCGCCCAAACAAACCGGTCATTGAACAGCCCAGCAGCTCTATTCAGAGCAGTAAATTACATCTCGAAGAAGACCAAGTCTGTACCGAAAAGAGAATGCAGCAGCTCCAGCTTCCGTCGGCCTGTAGTACCGTCAAGCAAGCCGCTCACTGTAGCCGGCAACTCCACATCAACATTCACATAGGTCGGCCACTTGCCTTGCACAGGGGGAAAGGGACAATCCAAGGGTCCCTCAACACCGAGATATCCTCACCATTGCCCACAAGCCACTTGCAATTGTATTCAATCACACCCGCACCAATGCAAATCATCTTCCACACCCATGAGTCACCACGCCTCACTCCGAACTGTTCATTCCTGGCGCCATATTTTGCATGCAAGCACTCAACCCACAAGCCCTAGACGCAAACCTCATAGAGAGCTTAGCCACCAAGGTGCTTTTCCAAAGCTTTAGATTGTGGATGCCCAGGCCTCCCAGCTTCTTTGGCCTACACACACTGTCGCCCCGTTTCCTGTCCGTTCCGACCTGCCTAGGAAAGAGAAATGGTGGATCATCAAACTCATACACTTGCTTGCCCTACCTATTTCTTTTTCTTTGGATTTTGGTTCAATCTTCTCATAAGTGGAAGAGGATTGAGCTTTGGGTTGACCTTGTGACTACGGTAGGAATGCTTGATGGATTGACCGGAATGAGTTTCTTGGGGCAAGTAGCTTCTCCCCTTTAGCTCGATGGCACAGTGAAAGAAAAGCTCTTGTTCAACGTCCTCCTTTTTGTGGATCTTTTGCCTTTGACGTTGATCCTAGCAAGGAAGAAAAATCCTTTAGCTGGGCACGCACCTTGGCAGTAGGATGTGGAGCTGTTCACTCTGCTTTCCCTGGTTCCGGTTTGATTCCAATTCCCGTATTCCCGTATCGGATAAGGAAGGCCGAAGGTCAACAAATTGTATTGCATTCGCCTTGACAATCGTATCATCCTTTGAGAACTACTTATTCGTTCGCTTCGTTGAGTGATTTCAGTTTCCTTATGGAAACCCATTCCCTTTTTTTGAAGTCTTCCCCAGAGGGGGGCCCCCGTAGGGGAACTGTAGTCCTCGAGTGAAAGAAGCCGTGTACGCCACCATTGAGCATAACCATAACTGAAAACCAGCAGTTCGTGAACATCGCTCGAATGTATTCAATCGGTGGAAGCAAAATCTTTGCAGAACTCTGAATAGGAAGTCCCACTCGAGCCTATCATATGCTTTCTCCATATCCAACAATGATATTGTTTCCTCTGCATTTTCTGTTCAGCTCATGTGTGAACTCCTGCGTTAGAGAAACATTATCCAGTATGCTCCTACCTTGGACAAAAGTTCCTTGCGATCTTGGTAGGATGGGCCCGGTCATTCAAAAACCTTGCAATTACCTTATAGACGAAGTGACATAAACTGATTGGCCGGAGATCCTTGACTCGGGTTACCTTTTCAACCTTCGGAATGAGCACCAAGAAAGATGATGTGTCAGCTCTCGGGAGGGAGGCATGTTTCAAGAAATCCAACACTACCTGATATACATCTTCCCGCACGATATCCCATAAGTGAAGAAGTAGCCCGCCCGAGTCGAGCTCCTTTCCTTTGGACCCTGGGGCACTCTCTGCAGACAGGCCGAAGACTGCTCTTTTGACTTCCTCTTCCCGGGTGCTAATCAATAGACTATTCTGTTCCTCCGATATGGCAGGTGGCAGCAACTGCAACAAATCCTCATCTATAGAGCTTCCTTCAGATGTCAATAAGGATTGGTACCAATTTTGTCACATAAGAGAAAAAGAAGCAGGATTAGATACCAAAGCCCCATTGGTGTCATGGAGCTCGTTGATCATAGCCTGAGTTCTGTTTTTCAGAGCAAAATTCTGATCAAACTGAGTGTGACTGTCGCCTTCTTGAAGCCAACGCATGTGTTCTTTCCAGCTCCTTCGTTCGACAATTTTTCTGGATAGGTCGAACTATTGGAAGCAAATAGAAAAGGAAGACCGCCCCCACCCAAACCTGAGAATGGTACACCGGAAAAAACGGGGAAAGAGAAAAAGGATCCAAAACAAATAGAGGCAGAGGAACAGATAGCAGTAGCAGAAGCTTGGGAATCTTTTCACTACATAAGATCTTTTCTGTTATGAATCCAATCTTTTCTTAGAAAAGACATTCTATTACCTTCATTCATAATAACTCAAAATTGGTTCCGTATTTGATTATTCCAATGGCCCGAGTGGTTCGAAGATTGGGAACAATGGAAGAAAGAAATACATCTTCAATGCGCCTATACTGGTAATTATAAGTGACCCTAAGGGATTGAGGGAGGGATCCCTAAAAGTGAGTCGGATTCAGTCTCACTATCTGAAGGAGGATTGAAGAACCTGATGGAGCAGGGATTGCAAACTCTCATAAGCTATGCCTATTCCCTACCTGTCGAATGTTGACGCCACCCGGTCAATTTCACCGAAATCGAAATCTAGGGCACTCGCTCAACTCCCTAGCAGCCAAAATGGCCTTCCAAGCAGCTGAGCCAGAGGAATCATTGGTTTGACCCACCACGAACTACGTGGGAAATACGAGATCTAGGCAAGCCGCTTGTTGGAACAACTCTTCTAGGGATCTTTTGAGATAAATATTAGCTAGAAACGTTGAAAATTCCATGAAATGCAGAATCGCTAGGCCTTTCCAACCTGCTTCCGAAGAGCTAGGCACACCACGAAGAGAGCTAGGCAATGAAAGCAGCGAGGATGGCTTTGACCTTGTTGGGATTTGCCTGGATTCCGTTTTTCGACACCATGAAGCCAAGGAACTTTTCAGAATCAGCTCCAAGAGTGTCCTTTTCATTCTAGAAAGTCAAAGGGTCAGGCGAAAGCCCCCCAAAATGGTTTTAAGCCGGCGAGTGGCACATTGGTTTGTGAAATCTACCCAATTTTGCATACTTTTTTATTGATCAACTTTTCAACAAATTGGTGGAACTAGCGAAATTCACTTGATCACTTGAGGAGAATCTTTTCGTGACGGGAGTGCTGCGCTTCTGAGGGCCCTCTGAGTAAGAGCGACCCCGCCGGGGCGTCACCCGGAATAAGCTTGGGCACCTGCTCCAATAAAGCTCAGAGGCCATGGGGAATCGTACCTGAGGAGGCTACAACTGCTCCACATCCATCCGCCCTACCTCTCTATCCACAACCGACTCGGGGCCCCCTCTGGGGAGAAAACGGGTAGACTGATCGATCGAATTCTTTCATGGTTGCGAGGGACCAATCTCTCACTGCGGATCGAACATGGGCGAATGCTTCTCCCTCTGATCCATCCTTCCGATTCGCCGAAGGATCTGTATAATCGGCATTCGATCTACCTCCAACGGGTTCTTCCTTTCGCAAGCTCCGACCCGCTGATCAAAACGCTGCGCCTCCGGCCAATTATGATCCTCATCCTCAGTAGCAACAAGGTACTCCCAAGCGACCCTGGGGACCCAATAGAGCTCACTACCCGCCATTATCCCCTACAGTTTCTGATACTCCACTCATTTCATAAAGTCTTCGGCCCGGTGGAAAAAAAACTTGAGAAGGAAAAAAAGTTCCCGGGGTGCGAAACGGCAAACGCTAAGGCGCTCAGCCTTTAGGCCAGTAGCCACAGAACAAAAGCTTCCTGACTACTCAAAGTGAACAGGACCCGCGACGCTGTGTGCTTTGTGAGTTCTAGCTAGGGAGCAAGCGCAGCGAAGGAGCATGAGTGTGAGCGACGACCACTAAACCCTTATTTGTATGGAGTTGTGGTCCGTCACTTACGTGATGGACTCACTCCAAAACAATTTGATCCTGTTCCAAGTGACATTTATGTCTCCGAGGATCCCCAGAGGGGGCCGGCCCCCCTTCGAAAGGGGTACTTATGAGCCAAAGCATAAAGGCCATCAGGGTGGTGAGAGTTGAGGACAGCCTTGACAGATATTAGTGAAAGCGGAACCCGAATCAGACTCTCGCTCCTGCCTATCGCCCTTGGGCTCTTTTCTTCCTTCTAGTTGGCTTTCCAATTCCCACGTTAGATCAACGACTATGACTAAGAGCATCTCGAGCTGGCGAAGACGAAGACGGTGATCACCGTCTTCGCCAGCTCAACAGGAGAGCTTCCACCACTCAGACGGTGATCAAAACCTGCCAGCTGTCAGCCGTAAAGTGAGTCATCTAAGTGGGCGAAAGAAAACCCTTTTCTCTGCGCATATTCCCTTTCTATGGTAGGTCAAAAATACCTGTTTCTTTGGTAGAATGATAGCTAAATTGGGATGGGAAAGTTTTCGTTGTTGTCAGTTCCACAAATCAATTCGGTCATTGTGCTCGGGTTATATTATGGATTTCTTACCATATTCTCCATAGGGCCCTCTTATATCCTCATTCTACGAGCTCGGGCTATGAAAGAAGAAACTGAGAGGGAGGTAGCAGCAACAACTGGTTTTCTTGTAGGACAGCTCATGATGTTCATATCGATCTATTATCCGCCTCTGTATATAGCATTGGGGCGGCCTTATACAATAAGTTTCCTAGTTCTACCATATGTTTTGTTTAATTTATTCCGGGACAATGATGAGGATGATGATTATGATTATGGATTCGCTACCAGAGATTTCATGTATGATATTAGCATTCAATGTACATTCCTGAATAATCTAATTTTTCAATTACTGAACCATTATCTTGTACCAAGTTCCGCGTTAGCCAGATTAGTCAACATTTATATGTTTCGGTGCAAGAACAAGATGTTATTTTTAACAAGTAGCTTTGTTGGTTGGTTAATTGGTTTCATTTTATTAAGGAAATGTGTTGGATTAGTATTATTCTGGATACAGCAATATCATTATGTTCGATATAAGGGGAATAGGTATCGTATGTTAGAATTGAGAGAGTCTATGGATCAATTCTTTAGTATTCTCTTAGTTATCACCTGTGTCTACTATTTAGGCAGAACGCCGTCTCCCATTTTCACTAGGAGACTGAACGATAAAAAAACCTCAAAATCAAAAACGGAAGAAGGGGTAGAAACCAGAGTGGGGCATCGGCTCTAAGTGACCACTTTCTTGAGGTTTTTTGCAAAAAAAAAGGCCTCAAAGAAAAGTGAACCGAAGCAGAGCTTTCTCGCCCAAAGATGAGAACGGCAGTTAGTGAAATAAACGTATTCGTTCTGTAGCAGATTTATTACAGGATCAATTGGGATTGGCTCTTGCTCGTTTAGAAAATGTGGTTCGAAGAACTATATGTGGAGCAATCAGACATAAAAGGATACCGACTCCTCAAAATTTGGTAACTTCCACTTCATTAACAACTACTTATGAATCCTTTTTTGGCCTACATCCCTTATCTCAAGTTTTGGATCAAACTAATCCGTTGACACAAATTGTTCATGCACGAAAATGGAGTTATTTGGGTCCTAGGGGATTGACGGGACGAACTGCTAGTTTTCGGATACAAGATATCCACCCGAGTCACTATGGACGTATTTGTCCAATTGATACATCCGAAGGAATCAATGTTGGACTTATGGGATCCTTAGCTATTCATGTGAAGGTTGACCCGAAGTGATTTAGACAAATTCTTCTTTCAACTTCTCCCTCCCGAACAAGGGTCAATGGTTCGGGGAAAAGCCTCTAGCCTCTCCTCTCTCAGTGATGTTCAAAAACGGGAGTCGTTCGAAAACTCGCGTTAGCTCGTTTTGGACCACCTTCTTTGAACCTTCATTATTGATTTTCCTCTCTAGTTTACTTAGCCAAGAAAGTCCAGAAGTTCCCCAGAGGGGGGCCCCCTTTGGGGAACTAATGAAGAGGGGCCCCGGCCCCCGATATTCTATAGTTGTCGTGGGAATACCCGGAAAGGAAAGAAAGGTGAACATTGAGATTGAGGCCTAAACGATCTCATGGAACACAGGAGTTCCCCACCCATTTTCGCCACGTGTCAAGAGATGCCAATTAGAGAATTGGATTTCTTTTCTTCGATTAGATTAGGTACAAAAAAAAGACAAAATGAATGAATGAATTCAGGATTCAATCTGCTCTCTATGAATGAGAGAAAAATCAGGAATAGAGTTCTTTGGAATCTGCCGAACAGTTCGGGCCCCCTTTAGGGGAACTATAGAATCTTGTGCCCCGGCCCCCCTTTTGTCTTTTGATATCTAACTCCTAATCTTGCGGTTCCGGAGAATCCAGCTACAGGAGAACCAGGAACAAAGAGCTCTCCCCCCTTTTCCGCCCGATTCTTTGGTCTTCAGAATGCTGGTTTGAAGAACGAGTGATTGCCCTTCTCCGACCCTGACTGCCCAACCGGAGAGCGGACAGCCAATTCCTTCCGTTATCTGAGAATATGATTGATGATTCTTTTGCTTCCATCGTATTGAACTTCTTTGAATGACAGGGGCCGGGGCCCCCGGGTTCCCCTACGGGGGGGACGAGCTAGATTGAACTCAATTGCTTGTTTCTGACCCTTAGCTCTACTCAAGTTAGCTTCAGCTATCTCAAAAGTTTGTTGAGCTTCTTGTGGATAAATGTCAGTACTCATTTCCGCATCATTTCCTCAAATGGTGATCTCATTATTACTTATTATAGCGAAACCGCCAATAAGAGCCACTGTGAACCATTGGTCATTTAGTCGTATTCTTCAAATACCTATATATACAACCGTGGCAATAAGGGCATGGTTTGGTAATACGCCAATTTGTCCACTAGTAGTAGATCAAAGAATTTCTTTCACTTCGGAATCCCAAATAATTCGATTAGGAATCAGTACACAAAGATTGAAGGTCATTTCTTCAATTGGATCTCCTCTTCTCAGAAGATAGCTTTCGCGGTAGCTTCCTCGATGTTACCCACCAAATAGAAGGCCTGCTCGGGAAGACCGTCTAATTCTCCGGAAAGAATGAGTGGAAACCCCCTAATTTGTTCTGCGAGACCGACATATTTACCTGGAGAACCAGTCAAGACTTCTGCCGCAAAGAAGGGTTGTGATAACAAACGCTCAATCTTTCGTGCTCTTGCTACAGTGAAACGATCTTCTTCGGATAATTCAACCCAAGGATAGCTATAATGTCCTGAAGTTCTTTGTCACGTTGTGAAGTTTGCTTAACTCGTTGCGCAGTTTCATAATGTTCCTCGCCAACGATCCGAGGTTGTCAAAAAAAGGGAAGACTCCTTCGATTGAATGACAAAATTGCTTTTTTTTCACATAGTTGACGTTGAATCTAAAGGATCTACTGCTGGATAAATACCTTTGGCGGCTAATCCTCTTGATTATACGGTAGTAGCATCTAAATGGGCAAATGTCGTGGCAGGAGCGGGGTCGGTCAAATCATCCGCAGGTACATAAACTGCTTGGATCGATGTTATAGATCCTTCTTTCGTAGAAGTAATTCGTTCTTGCAAAGAACCCATTTCCGTACTCAGGGTAGGTTGATAACCCACTGCAGAAGGTATTCTACCTAATAAGGCAGATACTTCGGATCGGATCCCGCTTGGACGAAACGAAAGATATTGTCTATGAATAGAAGTACATTTTGTTTATGAATATCTCGGAAATATTCTGCCATGGTTAGGGCAGTCAAGCCAACTCTCATACGAGCTTCGGGCGGTTCATTCATTTGACCATAGACTAGAGCCACTTTAGATTCTGAAAGATTTTGTTCATGAATCACCCCGGATTCTTTCATTTCCATGTATAGATCATTTCCTTCACGAGTACGTTCACCTACTCCGCAAAATACGGATACGCCTCCATGACCTTTGGCAATGTTGTTAATCAACTCCATAATGAGTACTGTTTGACCCACTCCAGCTCCCCCAAATAGTCCGATTTTTCCTCCACGTCGATAGGGGGCTAAAAGATCCACCACTTGAATACCTGTTTCAAAGATTGAGAATTTCG
This sequence comes from Vanilla planifolia, assembly GCA_023846275.1. Lineage (NCBI taxonomy): Eukaryota > Viridiplantae > Streptophyta > Magnoliopsida > Asparagales > Orchidaceae > Vanilla > Vanilla planifolia. Next base: position 16,522,374 of record CM043867.1, on the reverse strand, counting down.
TATCTCACTGTATGAAGGCGGGTGCAGATCTATGAATAGGAGATGTTGTGCGAGTATCGACAGGATCTAAATTATCAACAGGTTCCCCAAGAACGTTGAAAATTCGTCCGAGAGTCGCTCCGCCGACTGGAACACTTAGAGGAGCTCCCGTGTCAATCACTTTCATTCCTCTCATTAGACCATCTGTAGCTACCTTCGCCGTCAGTAGCCTGAATCTTCTTCACTGACTTCACCATCAGCAGTGGATTCTGGGCATGCCCCTGAGACTATTGATTCAATTCCTTGAATCAGGGGCTTTCGATTGTATCGATCGACGGAGGCTCGGAGGTTCTTCTTATTGGATCGTGCTTTCGTGGGCACTTCTTTGAATAGGATTTTGATCCTGTAGTCTGTAGAACAGGGGCCCCCTCTGGTCACCAGTTTCCATCCCCAGTGACTTCTCCCCAGCGGATGTCCTTCAAGGACAAGTAGAACCCCCAGAGCAAGAACTCAGTGAAGATGCGACTGACACTGACTGGTCTTCTCGGACCATCACTCCCTTCCAGTCAAGAATTGGGGCCTCACAATTTTTTATCTCTATCTCCTCCTTCTCTTCTTTCTCTGTTAGCTATTTTGGTCTCGTCCATCTGTTGGAAACGGGAGTCAAAGAGCAGACAAAAAAATGATTCAATTTCCCACCCACATGGAATCTCAATCGAATATATGTCACCGCTTCACCCCTGAACTGCTTTGGGGGGCCCACCCCCCTTTTGTCTTTCTTCTCTTTTTTTTTCTTTCACCGATGAACCGATCCTCGGTTCTACCAGGGGCCCCCTCTGGGGGGACTGTTTTGATTAGTTCACTCGCTAGCGCATCCATGGCTGAATGGTGAAAGCGCCCAACAGGGCTGAGATTCTAAAGGCGCTACTGGGGACCCGAAATTTGGAAGCCCGCTAATAGACTCAGAGAGGAGGAGTCTTGACGGATTGACAAAGTGGGAAATTGACTTCGGCGGCGCACCCGGGGCCTCATTACCAGATCTCCGGGCTGGGCTATCCTTCCACTTCTCTTCCGGAGCATGCCGTCTAATCAACGAATTTCACACAAGCAACTCAAACCGCGAAAGAGTTCGTGGGGAACTTCATCAATCCCCTACCGATTTTGAGATATTGACTACAACTACATCAGTCCAATCTGGATTCATCAAAGAAGCTAGGCTTTCATCAAAAGAAAGAAAAAAAAAGAAACAAAGAAGAGCATGCAGCATATTTGAAGGCCTCTTTAGCCTGGGGAATTCGACTATTGTATTTAGATTGAGGCTGTCAGGAGCAGGATCTCTTCTTGGGGGGCGAGGGCCCTATCTTTAGCGGGTCGCGTGGTCCTCATCAACAGCGTTCTGACTTCCATGCCGGTCTATGTGCTTTCTCACACCTATGTGCCTGTCAGTGTGATACATTCTATTGAGAAGCTTATACGTGCATTTCTGTGGAGTGGTGACTCCACTACGCACTCGATCCACTATGTGGATTGGGACCGGGGCCGGGTTGCTTCATCGAGTGAGGAAAAAAGAAAGCATTAAGGGACGGACCCTCAGTCTCGCTGTGGTTTGGGCAACTCAAAAGCTTCGTCGCCGTAAATAGGAACATTGAAAATCTAGAGGGTAGTGTGGGAAGGTGAGTTCTTTGCAAAGATCCTCTCTTTCAGGCCTGAGTCCGGCCTTGACATTATAGGTTGAGACTTGACTTAGCCATCACCCACCTTTTCATTCTTGAGTTTGTGCTGTCTGCCAGATAGCAGATGCATTGGCAGCTGGGCGCTCCCCCTCTCTACGCCCTTGCTTTTCAAGGACAAGGAGGGGTCCTCTTCGATGAGTATGAGAATCGAAGAAGCAGAAAAAGTCTGCCTGGCCCTCTCCTCTCAGGCTAAAGCAGAGATGAATACAATTGAGCGGCGTCGCTGAACTAAAGGCCTTCCTTATAGTCTAAAAAGGCACAGCCATTTCAAAAGTCAAAAGAAAAAGCAAGCCCAGTTTTTTTCCAACAAAACAAAAAACAAACCAAAACAATAGTACGCGGTCACAAAGGTACTCGCGAACCTCGTTCTATTCGACTATTTCTGAGAAGAGAATCTTCTATTTAGATTCTTGAGATTCTATTATAGTATAGTAAGTATAGTAAAGAAGTTCCCAAAAATAAATACCCCAGAGGGGGGCCCCCGTGCCGACTCGCTTGGTTTGTTTTTTGAACACACCGGGCTGTGGAGACAGAGTAATCTTCATCGAATCAGTGGAAAATTGGTTTCGCTCCATGTCGGCCCATGAGTTGATGGAGCCTTCTGGTAGCATGACATAGCAGTCGAATGCGCTTTCTTTTAGCGTACTGACGAACAGGCTGATTCTGAAGGCGTCTTCATTGGCTATACCCTCCCTAAGAAAGTATACTCGGGGAATCCATAGAATATATGACATCCGCTGATGTACTTCATCGCCACGGGGTATGGGGTATTCTTTGAATTCATATGAATCCTACGTCCATCTCCGTCATCCAGCAGCATGCCGGGATAGGCCTCGTCTTTGTGACACCGGAGGGATCCCCAGAGGGGGCCCCTCCTTTTCGCCCATCCCTTGATAGGGAGGACAAGCCTTCTCGCCAGCGAGTGGAGAGACGGAGGTGGCCGTTCCAGATCAAAAGTTGGCTAGATTGAGAGAGAAGCTCAAAGACCATCTGTAACTTGTCGGTGACATTTGATCTGATGTGCTCTTTCTATTAGAGACTATATTGATTCCAGTTGCATATATGGAATGATTGTCTGAATGTGTTTTGCTCAGATTTGTCATATTCCCCTGCGTGAAGGTATATGGTTATCAGAAATTGGGCAATAACTGCAGGGTTAGCCTTCATATGCTCCGCTGATGGGGTAGTCTCATTGAAGAATAATGAACATAATGTGATGACGTAGATCAATGGAAAATCGAATGCCAATAATGACTCAGTCAATATGTTCATACCTGCGTGGAGGTCAGAGACTCAGTCAACAACTCACTTGAATGGGTCAATTCTTGTGCACTTCCTCTCTCTTTGATCTGATACGATCAAACTGAATGAAGCAGAGTTGTAAATGGAGAGGTACTTCGATGAGTATAGCACTTCTCTTTGTGACGAGATTGAGACCTTCTCGGAGGTTCTTCTTATTGGATCGTGCTTTCGTGGGCACTTCTTTGAATAGGATTTTGATCCTGCAAGAACACTTTTTTTTTTGAGAGTAAAATGACGTTCGAGACCCTGAAGAGGGGGTCGTCGAGTCTCGAGGGTTTGTGCGAACCGCTCGACACGGGGATGCTTCGTGGAGCACATGGTCCCCTTATTGTTTTTGTTGGCATATGAGACCATCGTGGTGATCTCACGTCTCGAGAGCTACTGTCTGCATCTCGACACGGCGGCCCGTGGGTCACCTCAATATCAATAGTGGGGGTTGTCCCTTCCGGATAGGGGGTGTCCCTTTTTGAGTGCATCGTGGTGCACTATTTTGGTGCATCATGATGCAATCTTTGGCACCTTTATCTAATTTGCCACCCGAGTAGTTGGCCAAACTACTCGAGGACCAGGGATGAGGGCTGTGCTCTTTGCGCTTCCCTGGGGACTTCCTTTCTCGATCTCCTCTAGGACAAAATCGAAGTCAATTAGTCCTTATCTCCTGCATTGCTAGTCTGAATCTTTGACCTTATTTCACTAGTCTCAGGGACATATCTCTATCTCTGGTGTCCGGGCAGGGACATATCTCTATCTCTGGTGTCCGGGGGGGCCCCCTCTGGGGATCTTTTTTGGGGAGGGGTTCAATACTAGGCTATCGCTGGAAGCAGTCATAAAGGATGCCTTGATTCCTCAAATCAAAGGAACACCGCTCCGTGGTCTTCAATCATCAGAAACTATCTCTCGAGAAAGTCAGGTTATTGATTCCGAAAATCTAGGTGAGTCAAACTCCAGCTAAAGCGGAAAAGAGGAAGAGTGCCCGCTAGAATCTTCTTTCCATTCCATACCCCAAAGGGGGCCGGGCCCCCCATCTCCCTGCGTCAAAGCTTGATGTTTGAGTACTGGCCTTCCTCTCGCTCTTCTTTCCATTCCATACCCCAGAGGGTCCCCCCGTCCGATCGCTTTCAGGAAAGGAGCATTGCCAAATATGTGGATTTGCCGAGGTGCCCAACATTCCTGACTGATGGATGTCTAGGTGTTCCCAAAGATGTACTTTCGGTGTCAAGAAAAGATCCTGCTAAACCTGAATCAGGAGATCCGCTCAATGGTCTATTTTAGGTACCGTGCTCGATTTTCAGAAATCGAAGAAGTTGCTTGACCTTCTCCTTGTGACCTACGAGCCAAGAATGAAGAAAGAATTCTTGTTCTAGCCAAAACTCATTTTCCACATTATGAAATCTGAGAGAGAAGGGCGTGAAAGCAGAAGAGGTATCTCAGAAAAGCGCCATTCCCATACCATGAAAAAAGAGGAGTGGATTTGAAGCTAGGCTCAGTCAAAGGTTTTGATTGTTATGACGGTCCATCAAATGATTATCAGTCACTTTCTTTGTAGTGTAGAGTAGTGTAGAAAGATTCCCTTCTCCCATTTTTGTCACCTTAATGAATTATACGTGAGTTTGTCGATAGTATCCGCCAGGGACCTTCCTCGACAAGACTTCCAATGTGCGGATTTGCTGATCTATGAGTGACTAATGAAGTCAGGGATGAGCGCTTCTTCCAAATATGATATGAGTGAAAATGAAAAGACCTGTGAGCGCCGCAGCAGCCCGGACATAGACCGGTCCTCAACTTGAGTTAGATTGACCACGGAAATGATGTGACTCCAACATCTAACTTCCCGCGTTTAGGAGAAAGAACATGGCCAGAAGTCAAGAAAGACCGGTATTGTATTCGCTTGAAATGCTCGCCGCGCTTGTGAAAGCTTTTTGTGTACTTCCGTGGATCAGATTCTCAAAGAAAGAAAGAAGACCGACATCTTCTCCGCTGTTGGTGGGTTAGAGGGACTGCCCCAAGGGCGAGAGGACGAGAGGAAAGTAGTTCGGCTAGCAACCAGTTTCGGAGCCAACCAAGGACGGGAATCCCACAAGCCTTCTGATCCTAGTTTTCTTTTCCAATCTATCCGATTCAGAAGTTCCCCAGAGGTCTTCCCCCCCAGAGGGGGGCCCCCTTTGGGGAACTTTTTAGTCAACCGTAGATTTGTTGTTGCTTTCGCAACAGGAGGAGAATCTTCTTTCTAGGCAGGAATCTTTTGACAGGATGAACGTTTGGTAAGGCAAGTCATAACTCCGACCCATGATTGATCGGAGTCAACCCCTTGTTTCCACATCTGAAACGGAACTATCTGATCATTCAAGACGGGTGGCAGCGAAGGGTTCCGTACCGTATCGGGGGCTGGCTTGCGAAGTAGGAGGAGGAGCTTTCATTTCATAGCAGGGGCTCTCTATCTGCTGTTGAATAACCGGTGTGATGGTAGCAATTGAATGCGTATCAGCTATGAAGAAGGTTCCGTTTCACACATCTTGGCCGAGCAGAGTCAAAAGAGGAAGCCAGTCTATGACGGGGAAAGACCTATTTTGGGGAAAAGAGTGAATTGAAGTTTTTGAATTGCGTTGGGGAAGCACTTCAGTAGGCAGGCCCCTCAGTTCCGGCGCCATCTTGATTTGATTATACCCCGAGAAGCCGCTGTAATCACTCCGCACCTCTGATTCCCAAATTCCTATTCCACTTGGGTTCAAGTTGAAGCCTATTTGGTCGTCTACTCCTAAGACCTACATGAACCCTGTTCATGAGGCGAAGGATGTAGACGTCTCGGAAGTGAGTCAGCGTCTGAGCGTGTGGCACACCTGACCGGTGGAAGCCAGTGCGTTTTTGACACTGTACCCGCCCGAGGAGCTTGCCAAGCTCGGTAGTCTTTGGTTCTCTGATCGTGACGAATCCATTTGCGCCGCTTATGACAGACTTTGAGCCGAAACTTCGAGAGATCTTGACAAGCGCTTCGGGAAGCAGAGTCTAGATCTTTCGGGACATCACCCTATCATATACTGCCAGCCTAGGCCGTGAAACCTTTCTGAGCAAGATCTTCCCTCTCCTCTCGCTCAAAGATTGATTGCTCTGAATATGAACGGGGGAGAAAAGGCTTCACCCACAAAAGGAAAAAGCTTTCGCCCTCCTTGGTGCTCCGCCAAGATGCCAGCATGTGAGCGGATAATACCTATTCACCGAGGACTTGACTTTCAAGCTCATTTTGGAGTAGGCCGATTCGATTCTCTGAACTTATGAATCAAAAAGAGCTACACCCTTTCTGGATGGGACAAATCGAAAAGAAAGCGCCACCGCTGAGATAGCATTGTTTTGAACTTCTAGTTCTAGTTTCATGGGTTTGTCATTTCCACTTTGATCACAACTTGATTCGAGTGCCATAAGCATTTCAGTAGCCCGTTCAAAGGCAAAGGATTTGACCATGGCGGAGGACCACCAACAAAAAAACTCGGCCATATTCTTGACACCCGGCAACCAAGGAAAGAGATAGATCACATCTTAGCAAAATGCCAATCCAGAGAAAAAGAGTGGAGTTTTTCGAACGGGAAGAATAGATTTTCTCATTGATTTCTCTGATTTATCTGAGTCAGAAGACACTCAGACGCACCCACTACACACCACACACTCAGACGACTAGCGTGGTCCTTCCCCCCACGTATCCAGGGTTTACCACATCATCACTTTTTTAGAAAGGTGTGGCCCCTGTTTTGAAAATCTCCATTTTGGAAGTGTGAAGTTGTCCAAACAATAGCAGTGGATATTTGGAGTCCCTCGGAACGCAACCCCCTTCTAGAGTCGAAATCATTCGAGGCCCACTCACTCCTGCTGGGGTGAGGCTTTCGCTATGCCGCCTTCATTGTGATTGTGTAGTTAGAGTTATCACCTCACACTGGGAGTGCTGCTCAAGCGCTAAGCTAACTACAGGTCTGGGGATCTTTGATCGGATGATGAATTCTCTTCTGGAAAGGGGGGCTGCCTCTGGGGAACTATAGAATGCCCACGACGATCTGTAATAGACGGGCCCAAGCCTTTCCTTTTTCCAATTCCAATGAAAAGGTCTTTTTTTAGTGTGTCAAGCTTGGCTTGGAAGAGGTTCTTCACTTCCAGACGTGCTCTTTTGAATCCTACACCGACTTCTCCAAATTCATAACCTTCTTTTATGCTTTGTGACCAGCTTCTGCCCTAGTAGAAGAAGCGGCTCTTGCCCGGGAAACTCTCTCTGGTCAATCAAGTCCGCTTCTTTCTTGCGGGGGAACGCTTGCGTACCAATTGACATTGCCTTAGCTCAGGCTATGAAACTCATCTTATGCGCTTTTGAACGAACTCTAGCTCAAGGACTCCATCCAGTCAAAGACATTCCATAAGCTAATTACGAGTGCTGCTATTGCTTATGCTTTCTTCTGCTCAATTCTAAAAAAAAAGAGGCCCAATGCCGATTTCGACTTCTTAGAGAGTAGGAGCTCGCGTCGGAGAAGGCATTAGTCATCTAAGTCGGGCTGGACCCTTGATTATCTGACGTATGTCATTAGCGCCGCAGCAGATCGAAATCAAGGCACAATCGAATACGCGAGCTTGTTTTGTGAACGCCCAGGCTAGCAAGCAAGGGTGATCCCGGACCACAATCCAGAGGCGAGGCCGACTCCTGAGCTAGTTCATTCATCCTCAGCAGAAGAAGAGCTACGAGTTTCAGCTTTCGTTGCGAGACGAGAGTCGAGATCCGTAGGTTGGCACCTGAGTAACCAACCTTCGATTTGGCTTTTGTTTGTTAGCGACAAGATCCCAACATCACAATTCCATTTCTGTCTAAATTTCGGAGTAAATGAGCCTCTAAATGCGGGATCTCCTTAGTGATTTTTTCCGGACCTTGGCTTGTTACATAAGTCTGAATTTCATATTTCCGGATGTTAAAAGAAGTATAAATATCTTCATAGACCAGGCGTTCGCTAATTAATACTGCGTCTTCAAAATTGTAACCTTCCCATGGCATATAAGCTACTAATACATTTTTCCCTAAAGCGAGTTCCCCACCAGCTGTAGCCGCACCGCTCGCTAGAATTTGTCCCTTTTTCATGTATTTACCCCGCTGAACATTAGTTTTTTGATGCATACAAGTGTTTTTGTTGGAACATTGATATATAACTAATGGAATCCTTAAAGTATCCCCATTACTTGATAAATGGATCTTGTGAGTATCGATAGAAATGATTTTTCCCTTGCGTTTGACTATAGCTGAAATTCCCGAATCGAGAGCCGTTTGGCCTTCCAGCCCAGTTCCAACAATGCACTTCTCGGAACGAGAAAGGGGAACCGCTTGGCGCTGCATATTACAACTCATTAAAGCTCGATTCGCATCATTATGCTCGATAAAAGGAATGAGGGAAGCTCCAATAGAAAAATATTGGAAGGGAAAAATGCTTCTAAGATGAATCTCCTCCCATGCAATAGTAAGGAATTCTTGACGATATCTAGCTGGAACAACCTGTTGTTCTTGAATACCCTGATGCAAAGCCAAAGAATTTCCTGCTGCTACCATATAATATTCATCTCGATTTGGGGATAAATAAACCATCTGTGCTTCTTTTGATCTCTCAGATAATTCATAAAACGGGCTCTTGATAGATCCCCAATAACTAACCTTCACATGAATAGCTAAGGATCCCATAAGTCCAACATTGATTCCTTCGGATGTATCAATTGAGAGGATCGTTCTTTCAGACGGGTTGATCGCCCGCCCAGAAGCTTGTCGACTTGATGAGCTTTTCCGCTTTCCTCACGTGAATCCTATTCTTTTGTACTCAGGGTAGGAAATTCTGAGCATGAAAAACACAAAAAAAAGGGCCAAGAAAATCTTGATTCGAATGTATCGAAGAAAAAGAAGAAATTTAATAGAAAGAAGGTAATTGAACTATATTCCTTTTTGAAACAATATTTACTTTTTAAATTCGTAAGGTCTGAATCCTTGGATCAACCATTAATGGATAATATCGAGGCATATTGCCTACTACTTGGAATAGTGAATTCAGAGAAGGTTATTATATCCTGGATTTTGATATTTATGAATTATTTCATTATCTAGTAGTTATTTGAATTTAACTATTTAGTTTGAAAAAAATGTTTTCGATCTGAGAAAAGAAAATTTGAAAATCAAAATAAACGAAATCATATCTTTCATATTCTAGGTATCAGACGAATCAATGATCTATCAAAATTTGAAGTCAGTAATCAGTAATGAGTAAATTTTCAAATTTGTTTATGTTATCAGAAAAGGCCAAGATACTTTGATTTTTTATTTTTGATTTTTTTTTGTTTTCATAAATGTGAATAAATCCAAATGAATGGTACTTATATGTCAAACTCATGTTTCATTTGATTATTTTTTAATTTTACTTACTTTACTTAAATATATAATATTATAGATTATAGAACCGATTAATATCGGAATAAATAAGATCGGAATAAATAAGGATTTTAATTTAAAATTAAAACCAGAAAATAATCAAAATAAATAAGTAAAGAAGAACCTAATATTTTCATATTCTAATTATAAAAATTCATATTCTATAGAAAGAATATACTTTTATATATTACACAATCCCAATACATTGGGAAATTTTAATCATTTGTTTTCCAATTCCAAAATGGAAAATTGGAATTTTTTTGATATATTTCAATTAATATTGGAATATTTCATTAATATTTCTTCTTTTTCTAAGATTTTTTTTTATCAAAAAAAAACGAATTGGACCTAGCGAAAATGACCCTCAGCCTTCGCGTAAGCAAGCGCGAGGGTGAAAGAACTCAAGCCCCATCCCCAGGATTGAGAAGAAGAATTTGCGGAAGAAGAGAGAGCAAAAAAGGGACCCTTGTTTAGCCTATTGGCAAAGTCAGTGGCGCTAGCGCATACCCCGGAGGATCCAAGAAAAGGAAGCAATCAAAAACGAATAAGATTGTGGAGAAACGAGGGATCTCCTAATCTAGAGGGCACCCCTGGGGAAATGCGCCCGGTGCAGTAGCTAATCGGGTAGCTTTAGAAGCATGTGTGCAAGCTCGTAATGAGGGACGTGATCTTGCTCTTGAAGGTAATGATATTATTCGTGAAGCTAGCAACTTTTTTATCGATCCTACATCATTTTGCTTGCTTTTGCCATACATGATATCCACCATACAATTGGAATCATAGTTCCAATATTGCTTTGATTGATCGAGCTTCTAGAACGCCCCTGGTCCTCGTCTTCTACCGGCATACTGAAATAGCTCAGGACCTATATCTCTGACTCCCCAACTGGATAGCAGGTGGTCCTCTCAAATCCCATTTTTTCATCGACAGGTAGGGGCTGCTGCTGGATGTCACGGTTCTGCCCTCCTCCTTATCTTCTCGAACAATCGAGGGCTTTAGCCTTCAGCTTTCATACGAGACGTTTCGACGAAACAAGATGAGGCTGATTCTTTCTTATCATGGATTCTTGTTCGAGGTCAATTCTGATTTGGATCTATGTGCGTCAGCTGCCTGCGTTGAATGAGAGCTAGCCTATGAGTTGGAAGGGGCTCAAACCGTTGATCCTGAAGGGTTCTCGCTCCAGAGTGTCTTGTTTCATCGCCTTCTTGATGAACCGGACTTGCAACTGCGTACCGGGGGCCAGGGCACAATATGGGGATCTGCATTCATCCCGGGGCCGGGTTGCTTCATCGAGTGAAGACATCCAGTTAGATGAGGCTGGAGTACTCCAAGTTCAGCTTTCATATCAAACCTTTCTGGGATCGCTCCGCACCTCAATCCATTGATCGCTGGGGTGCGTTCAGGGACAGTCCAGGATGTATCTTGGACTCAGTTCAAGAGTTCTACCCGATGGGGTTCTTCTTCTTTTTTCCTTCTTCTTCTTCCCGAACGGGCCTTCGCGTCCCTAAGCTCAAGAATCCTACCAAGGTTGCTTTATATCCATTTGACCAGCAGTGAGTAGGAGGTGGCTAACGTGGTCGTTTAACGAATGGCTATAGACCACGAACAAAGTATACCACCAGTCGTACGGGTGGAATAGCTCATTGATCTCAGCCGAGACGAGAATGAGAATCTGAAAGCTGCACCTCGAGGTGCATTTAGTTGTCTAACTTGAGACTTGGTATATTCCCCATTCCATGGCACCTTTCGCTCATCCATTTAGCCCGCCCGTCCAGACGCGGCGCCCTTGAATGGTCTTGTGTTGTATCCGCGCTTCGCCCTCCACCTAAGCTGCGCAGGAAAGGTCAATTTGATTGGCTTTACTCCATCCAACAAGAATGAAAAGGCAAGTCATAGATAATCAAACTCAGATTGGTATTCAGGATATTCCTGATTGGATAGGATCCACCTCCACGGAGGCCACCATCTCATCAGGTAGAGAGTATTCTGGATGATGAGCTTTCATGAGTGCCTTGGTCTCGGTCTCTCGACCGTTGACTGTATCGGTGTCTCAAAGGGTGCTGAGTTGGAATTCTAACTCAGGATAAGGATTTGTTTCTGAAGTGGAAACTCCAGTAGGCGCCCCAACAAGCAAGCCCGCTTCTGAAACAAGCTAGCGAGAAATCCGTTCATTCATTCCGGAGGTCCGGAACCTTTCCTTCTTCCTCAACGAACAGCGGAACCCCTTGCTTCTCTCATGATACAACCCTCTTCCCGCGGATCCCCCTTTCTCCTCGGTCTCATTTCGGACAAATTTTGATTTCTGATGATGACCTGGTCGAGAGAGTACGAAACATCGGTGTAAAAGATTGAGGGATAAGTGAATCCTAGGTATGTCTTCCATTCTTTTCGCATTATGCCTCCCTCCGGTGTCGCACAGGAGATCAAAACTCTTCTCCAAGAGTAAGTCACCCCAAAGGGGGCCCCCCTAGGAAGAAGTTCCCCATATTTTGCCCCCCTCTGGGGAACTAGAGAATATCCCTTTCACTGAGGTCGAATGCACAAGAACCGATTCCTAAACCACATAAGCCGAGGGAGATGCGACGCATTACACAGCCCCATAAGGCAGACTTTTCAGAGATGTTTTTCACTTTTTTCAGACATCTAACGTACTCCCATGGGTTTCGAAAATGGAGAGGAGTCATCACCTTTTTAGACTTTTATATAGACTTTCTTTTTTTTTATTTTACTATTTTACTACATTTTTTTTTTACGACATGCTTTTTTTTCCATTCCTTACCTTTAAGGATCAGTCGCGGTCTTAAATATCAGGATAGTGCTTTCGCGGTAGAGGCACTGAAAACTCAAACTCGACTCGGGGGCCGCCAGCGTTCATCCTGAGCCAGGATCGAACTCTCCATGAAATTCATAGTTGCATTCTCCAGCTCAAGATCACTTTCTTCTTTTTCCTGAAAAAAGTAGATCCTTTCACTTTCATGACAACTGACTTCAAACCCATCTTTCTGGCGGATCGCCCGACATGTTCCGCAGTTGCTTCAGCAGCATACCGAGAAAGACGAGACCGCCCTTTTCTTTCCTCCAAAAAACCTGCGGAGGCCGTTTTTTAGTGAAAAAGACACCTTTGACCACTGAAAGAAGAACCTCTTTCTTTGAAAACATCCAAAATGCCACCACTTGGTTGCTCAGAAGTTCCCCAGAGGGGGCCCCCTTTCTGGTTATATGACTATATAATATCTCATTCTCATATATCAAAGTTTCAAGTCAGTAGCTCACCAGTCAAGTGAGAAGAAAGGGGGGGAGGGGAATTGTGGCCCCAGGAGATCAGTCCCGGAGGAATATGCGCTTCTAAAAGATCTTTAATACTGTGACCAATCCCGAAGTTAGTTCTATACATATGACCAGCAACGAGAAAAGGAAATGCAATAGCTAAGTGATGATGAGCAATATCGGTTAGCCATAAGCTTTGCGTTTGAGGATGGAATCCACCAATAAGGGTTAGAATGGCAGCTCCTGCCCAAATTCTATAGTTCCCCAAAGGGGGCTCCGGCCCCTAGAAATCCTTCTAAAGCATATTCTTAGTGTGCTATAGTGAATGCCACTCCAGAAATGATGATATGAAACAATACCATTACATGATTGTAACAATAGTATAGTGTATTTCAGAACTCATCCCTTCGGGGGATTCCTTCGCACCTCCTAGTCTTCATGTTCTAACACGGCGAAGCCTAGACACAAGAATCACACTGGCTAGTCTGACACTAACCTACGTTTGGATTCGTAGGAATAGAGTGGCAGAGAGCGTTAGATCAACGACTATGACTAAGAGCCACACCTCTGCGGGATGACACCCGTGGTCAGGCAACTTCACTATTGATTCATACTTGACCGAGTGAGTTATGAAAAGCAGCAAATGAAAGCTAGGACTAATGCCACGGTGTATGTCTTTGGAAAACACTTCGTTAGATTGAACTCTAGGATGAGCATCCGGTAGGTCATCAATGGTCTCAAAATGCTGTAATGTCAGTGGTACGCACGCCTGAGTCTGAGACTCAATCGCCAGTCAAGTGGAAGTTCTGATATTAGAGAGCCCCCCCGGGGCCCCCTCTGGGGATCTGATTTCTTTCTTGTTGGAACTGGAGCTACGAAGGAAAAGACCTTGACTGAAAAAAGCATAAGATGGACTATGTCAGTCCATAGCGAAAGCAAATCCTCAATTCCAGCTCCAGAGGGGGCCCCCCTTTCGAATGAATGAAGCCAGAAGCTCAGGGCTTTTTTCGAGTGCTTTGCCAATCATTCTTCTATGTACGAAAGTGATAATCCTCTCGTGCGCACGCCCATCTTTCAATTCCTTTTTGATCCGCACGGCACGTCTACTCTGACAAAAAGGAAGTCGTCATCAAGCTCATCGAGATTTCGCCAAAAGCAAGCTGCTTCTTCTTCTTCGAAACCCGGTGCTGCAACTACTGATTCAATGAATATTCCCAGCTTTTTTCGATTTGGATTTTCGAAAAGAAATATCCAACCTGGGATGCGCGTGCTCTACAAAGTACCTTTTGTCTCGGGCAGACTGAGGAGGAGGAAGAATCAGTCTTCTGATTCTTCTGCTTCAAAAACAGATGGGCGCGAAGTGCAAATTGCAGGTCGTATCAACGGGAAGCCCGGAAGTTGAAGCCATTCCTTTCTTTTGCCAAGCAACGAGAATATACTGTGAATCGCCCCGGGTCGTGTCACATGTGGGTCTTCGTGTAATTGCACCTCGGGACTTGTCCGAAGGGCATTCACATTCCCTCTTTTCTTCGCCTTGACACCGGGAAACTTCCATCAATGTAATGAGACATGAATAGGATGACTATGACGCTACGGGAGAGACTCCTCCTAATCAGTCAATGAGTCATTCTAATACATTTTATCATTAGAATTAGACAGATCTTCCCGCCTCAAGTCCTTTCCCAAAAAAAAGGCAAAGCCTACCTCCTTCACCTGCATTAGCCTTCCCGCTACTGAAAGGGCAATTGCTTTCACTTTGACTCCTACCTTTCAGCTTTCAAAGATAGAAATGGATCCACACTCCAGAAGATAAGCAGTCTAGCCCAGTTGCTTCTAGTCGCTTCCTCACTCATAGGGCTTCCCTCAGCTCAGACTGGTGTCGCCACCTCTCCCGGGACCGGAATGATTATCCCTGCCCGATGGGTCTACATTCATCCCTGAATGTCGTCTTCAAAACAGTGCCAATTTCTCAGAGGGTGGTTCGGTTAGTTCAAGATCCCCAGAGGTCTTTGGGCTTAGATTGGAGAAGAACAAAGGGGGGCCCCGGCCCCGGACCAGACTGATTCTCTGCCTATTATTCATATTCACCCGGGGTAGCACTGACTGAGACTGCTGTCTCATATTTATATTTGGATTGTTCAGTTTGCGGATTCGATGCCATCAGAGATTGATAGAGGGCTACTCGTTGATTCACTCTCTCCTGCTCTAGGACATTCACATTCAGGGGAAGACTTCGTAGATTCACTGTTTTGAACTGCTTTTGAAAGAGGGTCCTCTCTGGAATTCAATAGGCCTGTCACGATTAAAATAAAGAAAGATCAGGGCAAACCCAGGGGCAGGAACCATTCCGCGAGTCAAGTAGAGAGCCATCTGATCAGCTCTCACTCGCTCCAAAGGTTCCTCCGGGAAAAAGAAAGAAAAACTCCAGAACTGTATTAGCCAGCAGAAGGGTTTGTTTCAGCTAAGAGTTTGGCCAAAAAGAAGGGGTACCTCGAGGAAGAGCAGATGGCCAACTTTTGATCTGGAACAAGCTCGGATTATCAAAGAATCCCCAGAGGGGGGCCCCCGTAGGGGAACTTCTGACTCAGCGTACGATCCTCTTCCCCATTCCTTAGAAAAAGTGAGCCACCACGGTTTAGTCTTTTCCAATGCGATAAAGATCAAGTTCTATAATATAGATTCCTGAAAGGAAAGAATCACTAAGGAGATCCCGCATTGAGAGGCTCATTTACTCAAGTCTTGAAGGAAGGAATTCGAGAACAATTGGACGATGACAAGATTATGAAAGATTGACATTCCTGATTTCGATTCAACAACGTGCTAACAGTTCCCCGAATGAGAAAGTCTCATGTAGCAGATCGTCGAAGATCACCTTCATTGCATGCTGGGCTGGGCCACCTCAAATGGCGTGAGCCGCATGCGGGGAGACCCGCACGTACGGTTTTCAGGGGGATCCGGCCGAAAGACCGGCCGGCGCCCACCACCCCCGTTTCCCGAGAGGGGGCCGGCAATCATGGGAAGAAAGGAGAATTTGTGGTCTCCGATCCAAGCCCCAATACCAAGAATTCCACTGTATCATCAACCTAAACCTAAATAGTCAACCAAAACGAGCCGAGCTCACTCTGGCCTCGCAGGGCGGGCTAACAGAGTGGGTGCGAGCCCCGAAATCCGACACTACTAACCAAAAGCAGCATTCCACCGATGTCAAGTCATGGACTGGTTTCTCCAGCCCTCTTTCTATGTGTTGGTTGGGATCAACTTCAAAAAAGACTATTTCATAAAGTGAGTCAATGATGTCCCTCCATAGATTTCTATCTTTCTATCATCCTTCCATTTTTCTACATCCCCCTTTTTTTTTATTTTTAAACTTGAATCCACAGGTCTAGCAGCTTCAAAGGAACCGAACAGGGGCCGGGGCCGGGGCACAATATGGGGAACTTCTTTGTGAAGAGGTGCCCTAGCGCTTTCATATTGATGAAAGAGTCAGCTTCTGGGATGTACCTCACTCAGGATTGGGGGACATTGACTATGAAAATCAACGAAGATGACGCTGTGATTCTTGCTCAAAAAACTGACCGAACGGACGATCGACATGAGAAGCCAAAGCAGAAAGCCCACATATATATACCAGGGTTTGGCTAAGCTAGTGCCTTAGGCAAATACAGAGCTAGATGCAAGGCAAGGTATATAATATAATATATAATATTCAGTCACTAGCCAAAAGTCGATTCCATAAGCATCAGAACCGGGGGCCGGGGCACAATATGGGGAACCCGGGGGCCGATGGGCCCATTGAACTATCCATGTAGCTGAAGGAGATTTTTGCTTTTCTAGTTATCCTATTTCCAACCTATCTAGATCTAGGATTGGGAGTGACCCAAGTAGGTAACGAGGTCCCTGATCACCATAATCAATTACTTACCAGATTACCAGCTAGGAGGGCGTTCTTTCTTTTTCTTTCTTTTTGTCACGTATTCGGTAGATGAAAGCCGAAATATATACCTCGAGGAAGAGCAGATGGCCAACTACTGGTCATCTGACGAAGAATTCCAACAACTTCAGGAGAAAAAAAGGCATTTACCTATTACAGAGATGGTGCGATTTGATTTTGTTTCTGGTTTTCAATGTTATTAGCTGTCAATTCGAACTTTTTGGTAAGGCCAGCCTCCCGCCTGAAATGACATCAATGATATTGATAGGCGCCTTCCCCTTGTCGGTCAGAGAAGAGGGGCCAGCCGGTGCAGTTTCTTGAGGAAGTGAATATTGTGACTCTTCAAGAGCTTTTGGCTTTGGCTAGTGATGTGCCTCTTCTCCCTTCTTGAGGCGGAACTTCTGAAGACGCCCTTCTTTGAGGAGTCTTTCAATGAGACCCTGTAGTCCCCTGCATTCCGAGGTATCGTGCCCGTGATCCTCATGATATTTGCAGTAACGGCTGCGATCTCGATTCTCTGGTGCAGCCTTCATAGGTGGCGGCTTCACATACCACCCCTTCTCCTTGATTGCAGCCAAAACTTCCACGGGCGGACGATTCAGAGGGGAGAGCCTCAGAATTCTAAAGCTTCTTCCCCGGGGCCGTGTGTGGGCCACACTTCAGAAAGGCCAAAGGGGGTCCTTCACTGACTTGTGTCAGCCCCCCACCCAGGTTCTAAATAGAAAGCCTGATTTTCCCCAAAAGGCTTAGTTTTCTCATCAGCAAAAGCTTCGTTTTCATCGGCAACATCCAGATTGGACTACTCCATTTTGTTTCGCGGCAAACTAATTGATTTCTCTTCTTTCAGTCATCCTTTTCCTCCGATCAATTCATAATAATAACAAAACGGATTTGCTCTAGATGAGGATAGATGCGTATGGTATAGGAATCGGGAAGAGAAAAAGCCTTCCACGGATCAAGAACTAAAGAACTGGAGTTCGTCCTTAGGGAATGCGTTCTGAAGGTCTCTGAAGTCAATGCAAACCCGAATCTGGGGAACTGATGTTGATGTTGCAGTCTTTTTCGGAACGGGCACGGAGAAAAAAAAAAGAAATCCAATGAGGAGACCGAATGTCAGGTCCCTGGTACCGGGGGAAGAGTTCTGAGATAGCATTGCCTGATGCCGTCTCCCCCTGCAACCGTTCCCAGGCATAATCATCCCCGGCCCCTCCTCAGACTGTTCTAGTTCCCCGGCCCCGGGGTCGCGATAGAGCAGAGCGTACCGCCCTGCCCTATCTAGTAATAGCGAGGATCTTGATAGTCGGCCGCGACTGTTGTCATAGTCAACGACGGTGGAAACTTCCAGGAAAAAACTTCGAATTGGGAGGGCGATCCTCCCGGTGAACTGACCGTACCCCAAACCGACACAGGTGAACAAGTAGAGTATACTAGGGCGCGTCGAGAAAACCATGTCGAAGGAACTCGGCAAAATGACCCCGTCACTTCGGGAGAAGGGGTGCTCTCCTATCTGTTGATTAGGAAAGCGGCACATACCAGGGGGTAGCGACTGTTTCTTAAAAACACAGGACTCTGCTAAGTGGTAACACGATGTATAGAGTCTGACACCTGCCCGGTGCTGGAAGGTCTACAGGAGAAGTGTGATAAGCTTTGAATGGAAGCCCCGGTAAACGGCGGCAGTAACTCTAACTGTCCTAAGGTAGCGAAATTCCTTGTCGCATAAGTAGCTTGTAGTTCACTCAGATCTGTCTCTTCTCCAGAAAGAGACAAAATGGAATGGAATTATGTACGTGAACCGCCTCCAGTCCCCCTCGGGGGGAGTTGTTGAAGCATTCCTCTGAAATAGCCATAGCCTTTGGCTGACGTCAGATCTATCTCTTCTCTAAAAGCTCTTCTTTGAAAGAGCCACGCACAACAGACTTGCTCCCATGTAGCGAAGAAAACCAAAACCTCAGGGAGCTTTTTTACCAGATTTGCGCAGAAAGAAAAGAAAAGGTAGGATTGAAGCTTCCAATCGGGCCTGATTCCCTTCAAGTTCAAGGGGGAAACCTAAAAGAACATGTCTTACAACCGCATACACATACCCTCGATACAAAGCAAGAAAGAAAGCAAACTCAGTCCTCGCCTCGGGTGAGCCAACAAGTCAAGCAAGAATCGACTTCATCACACACTCAGAAAATCATCATGATCTGAGAAAGAGCTTCCAAGAGAAGAGAAGTGTAATATCAGAAAAGAAGATGAAGTCGTCCCCAGAGGGGCCCCCCTTTTTGACCGGAAGTTTGTTTGATCTGTGAAGATCCGGAATGAACACCAAGTCAGTGAAAAACCGGGCCCCCGTAGGGGAACTTCTTCCGAGAGCATAATGAGTCAATGCCGACGCCATCTTTGACTTTTTGGATGGTTGAGGCGCCATAAACTCGCAAACAACGGAGTCCATAAATGAAACTCCACTCAATACAATAGAATCAAACTAGGCTGGCCACGTTACTGATAACCGCAGAACGAGCAATGAATCCCCAACGACAGGTGCTCCTACCCAACCGGACTAATTCAACGGCTACCCCGTGAATAACCTTCATCGGAATAGTGTACTCATTCCACTAGTTCCCAAAGCTCAAGATCTAGCCCACGAAGATCAGTTTCCATGCACATTGTCCAATAGACATAGGTTTGTCAAGAGAGGTGGGCGATTAGCCGCCGAGTGTCCCTCACACATAGCAGCATCGGCAATGTGCGTTGGGAGTGCCATGGATCTCCGGAATCAGCCAGCCAATAGAACTATTGCAAATGCATCTATCGTCATTGATGCACTCAGAATCCCACTCACTTAGAGTAACGGTGAACAGCTGCCCAAAAGAAAAACTTCAAGACCCTGAACTACCACCTGAAGAGGAGCCCATAGAACAGGAGAGCCAAGTTCCGGCCGGGCCTACTCATAGGCTATCTCACTCATAAATCAAGACTAAGAAGAATCTATTCAATGAATTTGTATTCGTGATGCCCAGACTCGCGGGAATTTGCGTTTCCTATTCATTTCTGTGTTGTGTGAATCAAGATTCAGGAAAGGAAGTTGGGGAACTTCTGGATTGTTCGGATTTCTCTTTATCAATCAGAGTTGGATCACTGGGATTCCTGCTGATGGAAAGGTGCAAACTCTCCAATTCCGCTTCTTTGGCGGAAAGAGAATCCGCCAGCCAACTGGATCTCTTGCCTTCCCAGTTGCGAAGGCAGTTCTTGACATTCTTGAGCTTAGCGAGGAAGGACAAAATGGGGAGCTTGGGCAAGTCAGCTAGGAATTTCGTATAGTGTCAGATAGACAGCGGGCATATCTGACCCGTGGGTCGAACAACTGCATTCCGAAATTTTCTCTGATGCTATCTTGGTTGTATCTCATCACTTTGTTGGACAAAAGGTCCATCAGACAATTTGATGCTTCCTTGTGCGGACATGAGAATATGCGCCTGGTCGTTCTTGCCTTGGGCTTGTGGTAAATTATTACCCTCCCTACCCAACCCTAGACACTCTCAGATCCTTTTTCAAACCTACTCTCATTTCGAGTCAAGAGCAAGAGATAGATAAATCGAAATAGACGACACATCTCATTGCACTGATCGGGGAGCTCCCAGAGGGGGTCAAAAAAACCAAGAATTATACCAAGCATTCTTCTTATGTTATGGCTAGATCCAATCTCCCGGTCCCTGCGGAGAGGAAAAAGAATTTCACGTTTTTCCTTTCGGGAAGGGAGGATTCAGGAAATCCTATGGATTTCTGCTTTCTTCAGACCTCCGGTAAAAGCATGAAAAAAAAGGCTTTCATGGTACGATCCCTCCGTCGCCCCAGAATGAAAGGCGCGATCTCGTAGTTCTTGGTCTGTGAAGATGCGTTGTTAGGTGCTCCATTTTCCCATTGAGGCCGAACCTCAACCTGTGCTCGAGAGATAGCTGTCCATACACTGAGAAGGGGCGTATGGATTCTCGAGAAGAGAGTAAGTAGCCGTGGGGTCCGGGAACAACAAAAACACTTGTATGCATCAAAAAACTAATGTTCAGCGGGGTAAATACATGAAAAAGGGACAAATTCTAGCGAGCGGTGCGGCTACAGCTGGTGGGGAACTCGCTTTAGGGAAACCCCAACGGCTGCTAACCAAATGGGAATGACGCTGCTTCCGGGTCACTGAATCACTTTCTATCCGAAAGCTTCACGCCAAGCAGTTGCTTTCCCTGACGCTCTGGCTTTGCTTTCTTTACCAAACCTCTCCTGCTTTGGTGCTTCTCTGCAGACAGAGGAACCGGACTTTGTTGGAGAGATAGAATGGAATTCCTCACGAAGTTCAAGACAAAGGAAAAAAGAACAGTTTCTCTATAGCCTCTTCGTTTTGAGACATTATTGCTTTGGGGTCGACCCCGGTAACAAAGAAGGAATCCATCCAAACTTGGGATCCAACACCATGATAAAATACTACCCTCATGATTAGACCATGTCCCTGACATTTGATAAAAGAAAGGTGCATTAGCGGTTAATACGTGAGAATGGGATAAGTTCTGAGGAAGATGACGGAACGAAAGACCAAGGAAAGGAAGAAGAATGCACAAAAATGCAGGTGCTGCACCAAACGCTGGTTGTTTTTGCTTTTTGTAAGTGAATGCAACGAAAAGACCCGGAAAGAATGAATAATGAGAGAATGAATTTATTGATATTGACATTTCGTGCTCATTTCCAAATTTCTGCTTTGTTATTCCCATCATCCGGGAACCACAGGATGATCCCGGGGCCGGGGCACAATATGGGGAGACCGTAAGGGAACTTTGAGTTTGAGTTATAGATCTTCTTTTTCTTCCATTCTTGATCGGGCTTTCCCCTTCTTTTTTCACCTCAGACTACTTCCCACATGTGTGAAACAGGGGCCCCCCCTCTGGGGAACTTCTGAACCGGAATCGCGGATAAGGGAACAAAAGTCTACTTAGCTCGTCAAGAGCTTTGGTTGACGAACCTTCAGATTCCAATCTGAAAGCCCGAGAAAGAAGAATTGGACTACGACTACCGGACAGCAAGAAAAGACTTTCTACGACGAGACCAAAAAGACTGGCACCCGCAATTGAACTAGCGATAAGATGGATTTCCCTCAGAAACTGGAGCTGAACGTGTTTCCGACTTGAACTAGCTCTATAGACTGACTCGCCTACTCCCTACGCCCTACAACCCGAAAGACGGAACGGGGCCCCTCTTTCTGGTTTTTGCTTATGCCTTCCCTTCCTTTGTGCCTGGTATGAACTACAAAAGCATTTCATCCGGATCCGCCAGTTCCGTTCCTTCGCTCCCAACTCTGAGAAAGAAAGTCAACCCATGCGCGCCTTGAGCCATGCACACCTCAATGAGTTTTCCTCACGAAGAAAGCACCTCCGCTCGGGTCCGAGAATCCTAATCCGCCTTTCCCTCGTCCCTCGTGGAAGACAAATGTGGGGTAGGCCTCAACCCTTTCTGGTGAAATGACAATTCCATTCCGAAGTCTAAGAAGAAGTTGACAGTGGATTTGTTGGTGGTAAGTTAGCCCAGCGAGAAGCAAGGGATGTCGTGAACGGTGGGAGGTTTTTCTTTGATATCAGTCTTTTGGTCGGGTGGAAAGCTAGCCACCAGCAAGCAAGCTAGCTAAGGAACTCAGGAAAGCAATAGGCGCCAGAACGCTACGTACGCTCAGATAGCAGAACGCACGCACACTTCGAAGAAAGCACCTACCGCGCTCTGACCACCCAAAACCTCCCACTTCCCAGCCCCCCGAAAGGACAGTCGTTTTACCATTCCAAACGGGGGCCCCCTCTGGGGAACTGATTTGGGGAAGACTGAATGTTATCAGATTGAACCAGGAGGAAGATATGATGGATGAAGACCTGGACCGGAGTACCATGGAAAAGAAACCTCAATATCTGGTTCTGAAAAGGTGGACACCGTCGGCCGGAAACAGCAGTATTGCATCAGGCTCCGGTTTGGATGATCTTTCCTGGACTCCCGGTCGAATAAAGGCGACCGGATATTCTTGATTCTTTGGCTAGTCGAGTGGGGAGTCTGATCCAATTGGATGAGCATAAAGCTCAGCTAAAAAAGAGGTCCTATGCAAGGCGCGCAGCTAAAAAAGAGGTCCTATTCCGTTCTCAGATTCTAACCGAGAGTTCTCAGTATTTATCCAATTTTTTCCTATCTAACCGAACGCTATTGGTATTGGATCAAATGACAAAGACATTGTTGAGAAAGAAATGGCTTTTCCTGAATGAAATGAAACATTTGATTCGTGTAACAGGGGAAAGATTCCCCATTACTTAGCCGTCAAGATATGTGCCCATGAAAAGGGGATTCTGTTCCACTGAATCCCCTCGCTGACACGTCTTGCTTTGACTGCTATATCGGGAGTGACTCCACGTATTGCTTGACGTCAAACAGATAGTGGATTTTGGTTTATCTTTTGTGGAATCTTTTTCACGGCTCGATAGAGAATTTGATAAGCCAATGATTTTGTTCCGTGTTTCAGAATACGGTTCACCAACATGTTCACTAATCTATTACGATAAATTGGATCGGATTTTGCAGTTTTTTCTTCTGCAGCACCTCGACGTGACATGAGCGTGAAAGAGGTGAATCAGTTTTCTTTTGTTTTTCGAAGGGCTAAAAACGAATCACTTCTTTTGGCTTTTTGACCCCATATTGTGGGGTGGATCTCAAAAGAGATGAAAAATCTCCCTCCAAGCCGTACATACGACTTTCACCGAATACGGCTTTCCACAGAATGAGATATGTATCTATGAGATCGAGTATGGAATTCTGTTTACTCACTTTCCCTTTCAATTGAGTATCCGTTTCCCTCCTTTTCCTGCTAGGATGGGAAATCCTGTATTTGACATCTCCATACGTCCACTGAAAGCTTAGTCAGGCACGGAGCACTTCCTCCATCTTTCGCTCTTTGTGGGTTGTGACAGTTACGAAGAATACGCCCTTCAATGAGAGATTTGCAATAAGAGTCAGAGAGAGGAAAAGAAAGCAAAAGCGATTCCCGTAGTAGCGGCGAGCGAAATGGGAGCAGCCTCAACCGTGACAAGCAAAGCGGATCTCCCATATCATCTATTGTCAAAAGAAGAAAAGAAGGCAGTTTTGTAGATAGAGGCTTGACTTGAATGAACTCCTCGGACTCCAACCTGTCCTCCTGAAAGCGGCAATCGCAGAATTCACTCTTTCCATAGCCTAATTGAAAATCAAAGCAGAACAAGACTTGGTGGATGAGAGCGGAGGCGCTAAGAAGCTCCAATTCCGTCTTTCTTCTTTTCTTTGAATCCATTGTCAGTTTTTCAGTAGTCAATTTCGGTTCTTCTTTCTGGTGAACATAGGAAGCGGGGGACTGAGGTCGACGGAGATCGAGAAGAAAGCCTGTGTGACCATTGACTGTGAAAAGGCTTTGAGCCTTTCTTCTTATTCTTCTGAGTCAGATAGGGCGCGTGGAAAGGAAGGGGAGTTTTTTGGAAGTTTGAGAGATAGTGAGGAGAAAGCCCATTGACAGATATACGAGGAGGAGAAGCATTGAAGCCAGCCCCCAAGCCCTATTTTCCAGCATTGATCATCGACTCAAGCACGTATTGCCAGCTTCACATTACAACATGTCCCCTCAACAAAGAGCGCCTCCCTCCACACTAAACCGAGAAACCGGACCCCTTGAGCCGAATGACTACAATTTTGGGGATTCACTTAATTTTATTAGGTATAGGTGCTTTTCTTCTAGTACTCAAGGCTCTGTATTTTGGAGGCCTCTTTAGGGAAAAGAATCCAAAATCCAAAGGTTCTTTTCCTGTGGAGTTTCGCTGTCAAAAATGAACCAATCCAAATCAAAAGAGTTCATTATTATACACTACACACTACATTTTGATTTGGAAGAAATAGAACTCGATGGGTACCAACCACCCGGAAAGAGGTCTAATACCAAACCAACAGCAGTACCTAAGCTTTCACCCATTCCCTAAGGGGGACCCTTGCAAGAAGTCCTTAGACTATGGGGATTCAAACATCTCCTCGGGAAAGTCTTCTTGGAGGGTGACGCCCATTCTTTCTGGACATAGTCATCCAAGGGGGCGCCCCCCATCCCAACCAAACATAGAACAAGTTGATCCGTCTGCTGGCGAGCGAGGCCAAGAGGACAGCTTCTAGAGAAGACCTGGCTCAGGATGAACGCTGGCGGCATGCTTACTTTGCCTCCCACTGCTACTAATTTATGGAAGAAGGAACCGAGAGGGAGGTAGCAGCAACAACTGGTTTTCTTGTGGGACAGCTCATGATGTTCATATCGATCGATGGTTCAAGATTGGTTTTTTGCTAAATGTTACGGCCTAAATGCTAAACTATTGACCCTACTTGTTCGGATGGGAATCCAAGAAACTTGGGATTGTGCCGATCCGCAATTCCCAGCAAATCCTTGACTCCCCGAATACAATGGGATTTCACACCCGGCGGCCCCCTCTGGGGAACTTCTGTACAAAGCTCAGAAAGAAAACGGATGCGCGTGCTAACGCGCAACGGCTTTCGCGCTATCGCGCTCATGAAATTGCTTCTTGCTTCAAAACGGATGCGCTAACGCGCTACGGCTTTCGCCGTTGCTTTTTCTTTGTCTTTCGCGCCTTGCGCTTCAGGAGTACATTGTTCGTCCTCGGGCGCTCCCGCGCACTACAGCTTTGATGCTGGAGTTCGCTGGGTGGGGGAGAAGCAAGCCGAACCTCTGATCGACCCGGGGGCCCGGACACCAGAGATAGAGATATGTCCCTGAGACTAGTGAAATAAGGTCAAAGATTCAGACTAGCAATGCAGGAGATAAGGACTAATTGACTTCGATTTTGTCCTAGAGGAGATCGAGAAAGGAAGTCCCCAGGGAAGCGCAAAGAGCACAGCCCTCATCCCTGGTCCTCGAGTAGTTTGGCCAACTACTCGGGTGGCAAATTAGATAAAGGTGCCAAAGATTGCATCATGATGCACCAAAATAGTGCACCACGATGCACTCAAAAAGGGACACCCCCTATCCGGAAGGGACAACCCCCACTATTGATATTGAGGTGACCCACGGGCCGCCGTGTCGAGATGCAGACAGTAGCTCTCGAGACGTGAGATCACCACGATGGTCTCATATGCCAACAAAAACAATAAGGGGACCATGTGCTCCACGAAGCATCCCCGTGTCGAGCGGTTCGCACAAACCCTCGAGACTCGACGACCCCCTCTTCAGGGTCTCGAACGTCATTTTACTCTCAAAAAAAAAGTGTTCTTGCAGGATCAAAATCCTATTCAAAGAAGTGCCCACGAAAGCACGATCCAATAAGAAGAACCTCCGAGAAGGTCTCAATCTCGTCACAAAGAGAAGTGCTATACTCATCGAAGTACCTCTCCATTTACAACTCTGCTTCATTCAGTTTGATCGTATCAGATCAAAGAGAGAGGAAGTGCACAAGAATTGACCCATTCAAGTGAGTTGTTGACTGAGTCTCTGACCTCGATCAATATTCATTCTTGTCTTTTTTTTGTATTAAATTTTGATCAGTTTTAGTCATCTATTTTCATTATTCGAATAGAAATCCATAGAATATGATTCTCTTTCCCGAATGTTCTCTTGAATAAGGTCGCCTTCACCGGGCTCTGAACCGTATAACCTTTACCCGAAACACTGGAGCACAGCTAGACTTTCATCGCTTTCACTAGAACCAGGGTCATAGGGGCACTTTTTGTTTTGCCTTAATCGGCGATAGTATATCCAATATATGCAACTGGCAAGAGTGAGGGCTTTCCTGCGCTTTTCGTCTCTCTCAGTGTGGTCAGCACTGGGTGTTTCCGAGCAGCGAGGCTGACACCCATTCGCATTAGTTCATCTATATAGGCCCCACGAGGGTAAACTCACGAGGTCTGAGTTCTCAAGAGGCAGAATCCGCACATATGGTCGGGCGCCTCTCAAAGAGGTAGCCTGAGATTGGGTATGCTGAGGTCGGAATTCCTCTTTTCGAGCCTCCCAAAATTGGCTGTCCAGTCAGCAGCTTCCCTATAGACATGGGTTACCTTTTCTTTTCATTCTGAAAGCTTCCCAAGCAGCGCAATCTCTACGCAATCTGCAACTTTGATCTTTCACTACTCCCAATCAAGCTATAAACCTACCTATGGTATGCAAACCACTTGATTGGACATTCGTAGTGGAAAATCCTTCTACCATATAAGATTAGATATGACAGGTGGCGCTTTGCTCGAACAAAATGATGAGCAGGACCTAGATTCTTGGATTTCATTTAAGCTGATCGGAACAATAATTTGATGGATCGGAATAAGAATTCAAATCATTCGATGAATTCTTTTGATTCTTTCATTTTCTTTCATTTCATTTTTCATGGATTTGGATTGACGAAAGATGAAAGAGCATCTGCAGCGAATCAGTCGGCTCTTTGCATGTGTCTTCCCTATCAGCACAAAGAAGACGGCAAAAAGTGCTGACTACGATTTCCGGGTGTGAAGGAAGATTTCCCAGCAGCCGGGGCCGGGGCCCCCGGGTCACGTCGAGTAATCGACATGCGAGTAGCGAGGTCCTTTTCATTCTAGAAAGTCAAAGGAAAGGGGATGACTACGTGTTTGGCTCCCTTCACCTTTCTCAAATTAGAATAGTCAATCCTCAAAGTTGCGCTTCTTTCAAGTTCCGGCAGCTAAAAAAGCTATTGATGTCCCGGATGTCAAGTTGTAGTTCTCCTTCCTACCGAACAGGTTGGAAAGTCTCTGAGGCTGAAAGCCGAGGATGGGAAGATTCTTACTGCTATCGTGGCATGTCTCAAAGTCACCTCGGGTTCGAGGACCTGTTGGTCAAAGGAAAGGGGAGGTCTTTCTGGAATCGATCTCAAAAGAAAAGAATGGCTTCGAGTGTCGAATTATGGATAGAAATACCAAAATAGGGTATTCTTTTAGTTCCTCGTTCTTGATCATATTGTAAGGGAATCACGAATCTATTTCTTCGCTTTTTCCCCAAAGAATCGTCGAAATTATCTTGACGAATCCAAGGATCTATGGGATTCCAATGACCATTGGATAGGATTTGATCAGGTTTTGAATAGTCAATAATTTCCCTATCTTTTTTCACAAAAGTAGTAAGTGAGGAATCAAAAATATATCTGCCGATTTGATTTTGTTTCTGGTTTTCGTTTTCTTCTTGATCTTGTTTTTTTTGAACCCGAAGAACCCGGCTTTCGTATTGGCTTGGGAGAAAGTTGCATGAAAAAACGATTCCTGAAGCCGCATGGTAAAGAGAAGAGAGTACGAAAGATTCTCAATCAATCTCCAAGGCAAATTCGATTGGAGATCGAAATCTCATTCTAGATAGAATAGAGTGGCTTGGCTGAGATCCATCTTCACCGGATGGTTGATGATTATGAATCATTTCTTTTGAATCGAAATTCAAATCAAGTGGGGATTGTTTTCTTCCCCATGAGGCTTTGGAAAGAAAGCCCGCCCAGTAGGGCATACATTTGTCTCATACACTATAGGGATGGTGAGAAGAGATATATTTTATATCCCAGAGGGGCTATAATTGGAGATACCATTGTTTCTGGTGCAAAAGTCCAACTAGATCTTCCTTAGAAGTTCACCATTTATCCTCAAGATAACATTTCTCTTTTTCCTCATTTTTCAAAGGTACTGGGATGTCACTAGAGAGGATCTGACCAGGGCTGTTCTGGATGTCTTCTTTCAACGGCCCCTAAAGAGACTCAAAACAAGAAAAAAGGGGGCCCCCCCCCTCCATGCTCTTGCTTTCGTGACCAAGGCTACAGGATAGCATGATTGACTGGTTGCGGGTCCTTTGGATCATGGGCAAGGGAATCGAACCCGATTCTTCCACGACCGACTCTCTGCTGCAAGTTCCTGTCGCGCGTAGATCAGGAAAGCCAAATCCCAGTGGGGGGAGAGTTGAGGCGCGAAGAGAAGAGAACTAGAAAGGATTCTGGTGGGGATCTTTTTTTGTCTTCAACAACTCACTTGCCAGCTTATACATCTTGGAATCTTCAAGATGTCATCGAATCCGGCTGGACAACTCCTTGTCTTGTGGCAGGACATCCTTTCTTTGCTATCGGAAAGAGATCTGATCTACAAAGCACAATTCCATTTCTTTCTCAATATCGGAGTCAATGAGTAAAATCCATCTCTGGAAAAGAACGAATGAGAGAAAGCTACCGAAAAAAGCAGTCATAGCTTCTGTGGTATCAGACTCTTCTCTCGTCTTTCCATCCATTCCATCTCGACCGGGCGGGCGAAGGGTCCAAACGTAGCCGGGCGCGAGGGCAAGCTCGACCAACGGGAGAGGAGATGAAATCCACTCGACTGAAAGGAGAGGAGGGAAGTTGACAAAAACGCTGCGCGCCTGATCTTTCTCTTTTCTTTCTCTTTCATATGCCCTCGATTCTGTCCGATCGTCAGTCAGAATGAAAAGGCGCTAGTCAATTTCGATTTCTTATAGATTTCTTCTCTAAGTATACTTTCGAGCTAGAGGAAGTTTTTCAAAGTCAAAGGGAAAGTTGAGTTAGCCAAGGACCGGAGACTCTCGACCGAAGACGCTTTTCATTGAAATGAAAAGAAAAAGAAAAGTCAAGGCAGGCCCTCTAATGATGAATTATCTGAGCAAGTCAGTACCAAAATTTCCTGAATCAATCTTGTTTCAATTTTCAATGAAAAAGTACGTCCAGATCATCAACAAGGTGCCTAAGCGTAAAGCACCAGCTCTTCACTCTGAGACCCTCAATCTCTAGTTTGAGCCATCTAAAGTGCTTTTCGGAATCAGGACCACCGTTTCAGAAGTTGCCATTCCCATTCCTAATCCGGTAGGGCCTCAGGCTTTGTTTGCCCCAGCTTGGCGAAATCGCATCCCCGCGCGCGCCGCCCCTGAATAACTGGCCGTACGTTTCAGAGATTAAGAAAATGAGAATGCGGATATGGTCGAATGGTAAAATTTCTCTTTGCCAAGGAGAAGCTGCGGGTTCGATTCCCGCTATCCGCCCAAGTCCCAAGCAAATGAAAGAAACGAAATTGTTTCTGATAAATAACACTGTGAGATAGTTCACTTTTTCTGTTTCGAAACAGAAAAAAGTGGTTCGAAAAACGGGGGGCCCCCTTTGGGAATTCTCTGGAGCTAGAGTTGCTCCCGGAAGGGAAAGGTGGAGTGGCTGACCAGTCTAGTGATTGGAGCTGGCTCCATTGAACTGAGTAGGAATCAAACTGGGTCTCTTGCGACCGAAACTCAAAGGAATTGACGGGGGCCCGCACAAGCGGTGGAGCATGTGGTTTAATTCGATACAACGCGCAAAACCTTACCAGCCCTTGACATATGAACAAAAAAACCTGTCCTTTCACGGGATGGGGGGCCCCTTTGGGGACCTGAATACAGGTGCTGCATGGCTGTCGTCAGCTCGTGTCGTGAGATGTTTGGTCAAGTCCTATAACGAGCGAAACCCTCGTTTTGTGTTGCTGAGACATGCGCCTCAGGAGAAAGGGTGACGGATAGGCCATTCTTCCAGCGATTAGGAGAAGGCATTCGATTGGGGCACTCAGAGCGCTTTCTGATGAAAGGAGATAATCGATTATGCTCCTGCGGAAGTATCTACTCGTTGCCCCGGATCGACTAAATAGAATTCCGAAAATTAGAATTTCAGCTATGAGAGCCTTTGGCCCCGGGCTCACATCACATCACAATCAGTGTGAATTCTGAGACGAAGTCTGGGGCTTCTGACCGTCCCTGGGCTTCATCTTTCCCGAATCTTGAACTTCGAATTTTGAGTCAGATCCGGATGGGGGGCCCCCTCTGGGGAACTAGCGGTCGGCTGTTAACTGACTGGTCGTAGGTTCGAATCCTACTTGGGGAGATTTCTTTCATTCTTTTGGATTGGAATGGAAACCCCGAAAGTCGAGTTAGACCTTCTCGGAGGTTCTTCTTATTGGGGCGAAGACTTATACTTCACTAGGACCTTTGGGGAACTTTTTTGGGGGAATTCGCGGAGGACCAAGGAATTGCTGAGCTGCTCTCGTGGGAGCTCGTGAAGCCTTTATTGGCGCATTTCCAAACATATGTCTTTCCCCTCACTCGATGAAGCAACCCGGCCCCGGCCCCCAGTTCAGGTATCTCAGCGGATGGATGGTCCACTCGCTTCGTTCCTCATCCCTCGCTTTAGTACTGAGAACTTTGTCAATAGTCTCTAATAGAAAGAGCACATCAGATCAAATGTCACCGACAAGTTACAGATGGTCTTTGAGCTTCTCTCTCAATCTAGCCAACTTTTGATCTGCAAAGTGAGCTCCGAAAACTGGAATGACATATCCCATACTTCTCGCTCCCACCGGCCGGCTGATGGAAATGGACTGACTACCGGAGAGATTCGTGTGACTTCGTCGTTGCAGTTTTCACCCCACCTTCACGACCCCGCGTCAGATCCTCGAATCTACCACGGCCGCCATCTTTTGCCTATTTTCTAGCAATAAGGTTTTCATCTCATCCCAAGTAGTGATAGGGTGTAGCTCAAACCTATTGCCCTCTTCAAACCCTCTTGATATGAGAGGCCCTTTCGGCCCCCTTCCCCCTATCCCTCCCTGATGTTTTGTTTAGGAGCGGGATCTGCCCAAGAACGACCTGTGGTGGTACGGAAGGCACGGACTCCGCGAGCGTCCCGCACCCTCAGAGAAAGAAACTCCTCAACCATCACAAGAAAAAAAAGAAAAAGTCAAAGTCCCGTTGGATTGACCCAGCAATTCCCCTGAAGCCGCGGGAAGATGTCAATGTGCTTGAGAGGCCGAGAGCGCGACCGGCGGGTATCGAGTTTCCGCGTCCTTCAAAACATCAAGGGTACAGCTGTCAAGAGAAAGAGATTGATCCAATTTTTCAACTCATTTTTCACTGAAGACACCAACCCGGGGCCCCCTCTGGGGAACGAAGAGGAGCATAGATCATCTATTTGTCTGAACCCTTGCATTCAGATTTTGGTCTGAAATCAGCACCGGGGGCCCCCATACTTCTGATATTCTTGAAATTGCTGATTGGACTTCTGATTACTCCAGCTTTGTTGTGCCTATGCTCCAATCCAGCCGAGACAAACCAAAATCAGCCTGTACTTTTAGCACAAATCTTTTTGGTTCCGACACATGGAAGGAGTAGATCTCTCTTGATCCCCATCTTCTCGAAAGCACTGAATCAGAGAATATCCGCCGAGCTTGTCTCAATTCACGGGATAGGGTCGGTGGGGGATGGGAATCCCATCCATGATCAAAGAAACGGTACTGAAAAGGGGCCCCCTCTGCACCAGCCTCTGCAGGAGTCGAAGTACCCAGAGTTTAGGTATCCTGTGAAAGTAGCACCAAGGCAGAGCTAGTAGTCTTTTCTATAGCTACACTTGAGATGCTGAGAAATATGGCGCTGATGCATAAGACAGTGTGGCGTTGGTCTCTCACTAGAAAAGTCAATGCTTGAGCTTGAGAAGCTTCTGGACCAGTAGGTCCGTCAAATTCACCTTCTGAATCGTTGGTACAAAAAAGAACCTGGGCATCCCCCTCATGGGCCGCCAGCCTGTCTTGGTCGACTTCCATTCGACTATTGTATTTAGATTGAGGCTGTCAGGAGCAGGATCTCTTCTTGGGGGGCGAGGGCCCTATCTTTAGCGGGTCGCGTGGTCCTCATCAACAGCGTTCTGACTTCCATGCCGGTCTATGTGCTTTCTCACACCTATGTGCCTGTCAGTGTGATACATTCTATATTATTCGAGTTCTCATAATCAAGCTCGTCGCATAAAAAAAGTATTCGTTCGTTATGAAGTCGGTTGATTAGGGAAAAATTGTATCCCCGAGGAACATTTTTGGTTCGCACTTTGAACAGTTAGCAATAATCTTTCTGTGGACGTCCGGAAATCTGTTTCATGTAGCTTGGCAAGGAAATTTGGAGTCATGGATACAAGACCCTTTACATGTCAGGCCTATTGACATATAGAACAGAAAAGATGTATATGAAAGGTGCATCTCATTCATTTGCATTCCATTCAAAGAATGTAGTTTCATAATCGTAGGAGCAGAATCTCAGAATCCGATCAATCGGTCCAGATCGGTTGACTAATGGGATGACCCATTCACGTACAAAATTTTCAGGATAATGCCTTTCCTGTGCCACCTTGGTAGCACAAACAAAGGTCCTGTGTACCAGCTATGTACGAATCATAGTCAATCACTTGACTGACTTTATTATAAGCTGATTCGATTCTAGTCACCACTGACAAATGGGGGGCCCCCCACCAAGTCAGTGAAAATCCCCATATTTTGCAATGAAAGCCGCTTCTTCTGGTCTTCTTTGTTGGGTGGAATCCTGCTGCTGTTTTCCTATCATTGTGGATTGCTTTCTGTGGTGTTTTTGTGGCACAAGTTTGGACCTGCTGAAGCATTTCGGTAGCTTTCCAGAGGAGATTTTGATCTTGCTGTTATCTATATTGATATTGATTCTTCTATTATCGATTTCTGATTCGTTCTATACGGGGCCCCCCTAGCTGCTGAAGGCATAGATGATGGTGGAGTTGAGCAGTACCCGGCAAGATCTTCTGGAGAGTGTCCTTGGAGTATGAACATCCAAAAAAGAGGTGATCATGCGATTCCTTTGATGACCCGCAAAAGAGACAGTCTAAGGCAGCGCCAAGCCCAAGATTGGCCATAATGTCTGAGGTTTTCAGTTTGCCCCGGAAAGCCATCCACAAGTAGATGCTGTATCTCGATTTGCATTTCTTGAACCATATGAACTTATTGCATACTTCAACAGGAAAACTTCACGAAGAAAAGAAAAGAGTTCCGCCTCGGCGATGCCCTCCTCTCTGCTCTGAAATCATAGATCCTACGGTTTGTGCTTGCGCTTGCGATGTGGCTGGGGCTATATCATCTCAAACAGAGGTCATAATATTTGATGTAACTGACTCAGGTGAAGAAGCCCTTGCCTTCTTATTGACAGGCTCCTCTTCGTCTGAATCAACCCAAGAGGATAGCTCTCTGTCGATCCATAGCTCGCCGTCCAATTAGAGGATTCCCGCTGGAGAAGAAGAAGATGAGAGGAACTAGACTATGGGGCTTTGAGAGGCAAGGTCAACCTTCACCGTCGCGCAAACTCATCGGACTTCCAAGTCAGTTCAAGCTCACTTTGAAC
Source organism: Vanilla planifolia (assembly GCA_023846275.1). NCBI lineage: Eukaryota > Viridiplantae > Streptophyta > Magnoliopsida > Asparagales > Orchidaceae > Vanilla > Vanilla planifolia. The sequence continues at coordinate 16,488,538 of CM043867.1, read as the reverse complement.
ACCAGGAAATTCAATTCCACACGCGAAAGACAAAAGACAAGATTCGTAGAATCGAGGATATAAAAACCCAACCCAGGAAAGGCTTTCTTTCTCCCGGTGTTCGTTCCGCAGCACGAACAGGTCGAGATGTGACGTCGATCAGGGCCATTCTCTCAGAGCAGAAAGCAATGTGAGGCAGGCCTCTGTCGATAGATAGAGCTCAAGCAGTCCCAAATAGCTCCTTTCCACCCTAAGGACAACGGCTGATCCAACTACGGAACAAAGACTGACATCAAAAGATCAAAAGATCCCCAGAGGGGCCCAAGCGGCCGGCTAAACAACAAAGACCGGAACTCTTCTTATCATGCGCATGAAAAGCGATTCTCATGAATGCCCTTCTCTAGCATCTTTGAGTTGAGCTTAGCCCTCTTCTTATCCTAAACCTAAACCGAACTGAGGAAAGAATTCTTGACTGGAATGCAGGTGGTTGAAAGATGGAATGGGGGGCCCCCTCTGGGGAACTTCTATAGAATCAGAATCTCATCTATTTCGATTTTCACTGACATACAAGAAGAAACACAAATCAAACACAGGCCGAAGAGTCCTCTCAGTCCACGAGGGCGATCAGCTTAGCAAGATCCAGGAACTGACGGTCTAAACTGAAAGTGGAATCGGGTCGTTCAGAACTGCCCGATATCGGTCGAAGCTTTAGATCGCAGAGGTCCTTGTGATCAATTCTTGAGAAGTTCCCCCTATTCAGAAGTTCCCCATAGTCTAGTTCCCCTCACTCGAGGTTGTTTCCCGGCCCCGGGGAAGACCGGATCAAAAGAATTTCCCTATCTTTCTCAAATTGGTTCGGCCGCTTGGGGCTTGTGAACCGAGGGTAGCTCGGCCTTCTATCTTCGGCTTGTGAGCTGGAGTTGAGTCCTCCTGAGGCGACAACCTTTTGGGTGTCGGTAGAACTCGAAGCGGTTCAGTTCTGTATTTGTGAATTGGATTGAGATCTCTGCCTTTGGGCTCATGAGATGTATTGAGTCCTCTTGAAGTGGCCTTCAGGTTGCCGGTGGAACTCTGAACAGTTTAGTCCTTAGACTTGTCACCTATATTTGGATCTCGGCCTCCGGGGCTTGTGAGATGGAGACAACTGTGCCATTGGATTTGCTGACCAATGGTGCGCTCATAGATCAAGTGAACTTCATCCTTTTCTTTGCTTGAAGTGATGAATATTTAGTCAATGTTGCTTTGAGGTGCTTCGGATTCGGACTAAACTGAAGCCCCCTTTGTGGGGCATGGACGTCCCGAGTGGATGGGATTTGGAGTCAGTCTTTGCCGGATTGTCTGCCTTGAGCGTATATAAATATCAGAACAGGCTGACTTGTCGGGCGCACCTTACATGATGTAGTCCGCTGAGGATAAGGATGGACCTAGGGGTAGGCTCCCATCTCTTGGATCATGTGCCTGATCTTGGCCCGCTGTTCGAGGCATTGTTTCGCTGACTCCCATTCCCATATTTTGCTAGAAGCCTCAAAAATGCCCCGGGCATGAACTCCAGGGTTGAAGAGGGTGACGAGGACTTGCTGGCTCCTGACTTTTTTGTGTTTGCGGGGCAAGGCATTGCTTTTACGAAATGCACCCTGTGCGCTCTTTTCTGGTTCCATGTCTTGATTGAGCGGCTTGACTTGTGAGCTTTCATTTTGAGAAACTACTACCTTCCTGAGGTCACGTGCTTCTGTATTGATCACCCCAACTCAGCCTAAAAACTGCGAGCAAGGATCAACAGTTTCGTCCGTGGTAACCCGAAGGGGGCCCCCTCTGGGGGGACAAACTGCTAATTCGTATAGAGCCATCGAGCCGGCCTTTTTTGAAACCCTTTCTCCGTCCTTGACAAGTGGAAGGGATTACTGAACTCACCTCTTCTGAAGACTTCCTATGCTATTCCCTAGGAAACTGAAGGTCAAAAGAGTCAGTTTATTCATCTTTGGATTTGTCTCACCAACTATGTCTGCTTCTCAATACCCCTTCTTCCTCCCTCAGGAAAGAGAAGGTCGATGACAAACATGACTATTGCTTTCCAATTCGCTGTTTTTGCATGAATTGCAACTTCATTAATCTGACTGATTAGTGTACCCGCTGTATTTGCTTCTTCTGACTGTCTAGCCATAAGTCTTCGGGCAGATTTCAGAGGAGTGCCCAGAAGCTTCTAGCACTCTTCTCCTAAAGCACTCCCAAGAGGACCCTCCAGAGAATCTGACCTCTCAAGGGAGTCATGCTACTTCGATTCAGATGCTCCAGAATGGGGGGCAAAATATGGGGATTTTCACTGACTTGGTGTTCAACCCATAGTGTTGAACTCACAATAACAAAAGCAACACCCCAGTGGAAACTTCTTTGATGAAAGAAGGACCAACGACGATCCTATACGGTTGAGGATAAGGATAAGGAGGAGGAGTAGGAGGAGCTTTTTTCATTGAAGTAGAGACAGAATCGAATGATGACGAGAGAGAATGAGAAAAAGAAAAAAGGGGACTGTTCATCCAGCTGGTGCTACTCTTTGCTTAGCCTCTGCTGGCTTTTCTCGCGAAAAAGAGGTCGGCTTTACAGAAAGGGGCTGACGGGTGCTTGTGGGCCCCCTCTGCAGCAGGAAAACTGAAAGGAAAGTCAGTTACTGATTGGAATTCTGAGTTCTCGATGGGGGAAGTTTCAGTTGTGAGCTTCTTCTGAAAAAGAGTCAAAACAATTCAATGAAAAAGCTTTGCGTCAAGCGTAGGCTGAGGACCAAGCTCTGTCGGAGCTGAAAGCGGAGGGGGTTTGGCTCTGCTGACAAGCGGAGGCGGAGGGACAAGATTGAATGAGTTCCGTTCCCCCCTCCCGGTAGGAGACTACCACCCATGAGCCTGACTTCATGTTCCCCAATAGCTCAGCGGTCAAGCAAGCCGGTCTTCCCTTTGCTTCTTCGAGACTTCGTTCAGTTGCTACCGCCCTTTTCTGACTTATCGAAAGCTCCACTGCCAAATTCGAGGGGCCGGGGTCGGGATATTGAGGCGATTAGCACCCATCCCTGAAAAGAAGATAATGAAATGAAACTCTTTTTTTGAAACAAAAAAGAGCAATGAATCAGGTTCAACAACAAGTTTTTCAACAAGCCTTACAAAGAGCTCTAGGAACTCTGAATAGGTGCAGACCCAAAGCCTACTTATCCCCCTGGATTCCGGAGGGCAAAAGGCATCTCAGCCAATGGGTCGCAACCCTTGGTGCCCTAACGACACCCCCGTCGTGCCAACCGGGGCCCCCTCTGGGGGTCGTGGAAGAATCGGGTTCGATTGAAAGCATACGTTAGCGTTTGACTCATCTCAATTGCCTTAGCTCAGGCTATGAAACTCATCTTATGCGCTTTTGAACGAACTCTAGCTCAAGGACTCCATCCAGTCAAAGACATTCCATAAGCTAATTACGAGTGCTGCTATTGCTTATGCTTTCTTCTGCTCAATTCTAAAAAAAAAGAGGCCCAATGCCGATTTCGACTTCTCAGAGAGTAGGAGCTCGCGTCGGAGAAGGCATTAGTCATCTAAGTCGGACTGGACTTGGACCTTTGTACGAACTTTCTTGAGTCTTTCTTCGCTACGCTATGAGAATGACGCTTCGCTCACGTTGTCATGATGTTGATCCGGCTTCTGCGACTACGGCATCCGCGTAGCTCCGAATACGCGCATTGGAGCTCTTCGCACTCTCTCTTCTCACTATTACCATTACCGGGTCGCTCTGTTGTCAACCGCTGTTTCGTCGGGCGGTGGCTGATTTCTCACACCACCCCCTGACTAGATCAAACAAATCAAGCTCCATTGAATGTGAATGAATCAACTTCTCCCTCCCGAACAAGGGTCAATGGTTCTGGGAAAAGCCTCTAGCCTCTCCTCTCTCAGTGATGTTCAAAAACGGGAGTCGTTCGAAAACTCGCGTTAGCTCGTTTTGGACCACCTTCTTTGAACCAGTTCTCGTTCTCGACCCCGAGCGTAGCGACCCGAAATTCAGAAGAGGAGATGAAATCACTCTTGCCCTCCCCGCCCGACTTGAGAACTCAACTTGCTAACCATGGGAGGTTTCCAATAGGACGCTATGTCTAAGGCTATGGTCAAAGTCTCATTTCAGTCATGAATCCCATTCCTCAAGAGTTCTCGCTTCATCTGGAAATCTTAGTTCAAATTCACAAATTCTTGTACATTCGAAAAAAGGAGGGAAGGAAGGTCCCGTGAAAGATGGACCGGTCCATATAGTTTTCCATGGAGGTGCTGCCATCTCACAAGTGGATTGAGCGAGTGAATCGAGGCCACCTCTGGGGATAGGCCTGGCATTTCTGTATAGTTCCATTCCAGGCGAAGCAGTCTTTGTAGTCTCGGAGAAGGATCTTCCATTCTTCAACCCTCTCCGGCGCAAGTAATGCGCTGACATAAGTGGGCCTGGAATCAAGAGGGGAACTAGAGAATATCAATTGACAAGTCTGCTTTACTCTCCACGCAGCCATATCAGGGGTAGTCTGAGGAGAGAACAACCGGAAGACCTAGAGCGAACTATCGAGACTTTGGACTATCTGGATACATACTTCGAGAAATGTTTCATACGTATTCATATTGGGATAACCAATAGAAATGGATCGTCAACAAACCTTAGCTATTCGTTGGATCCTTGAAGCAGCTTTCAAACGACATATAACATAAACATCAACCGTCAAAGGATAGTCAAAAGCAGCCCGTGTTAGACTGGACGAACTCGACGCCCTGGGCGAAACCAGGCTCGAAGCCCAACAACACCTGGAGAATGACCGGGCAAAGATGTCGATGCAATTCATTAGATTATGCAAGTTATGAATTCCATCTCAAGCCCCTCCGGTCCCCTCATTCCAATCAAGATCCCCAGAGGGGGCCCCGCCCCGGCCCCGGGAGCATCTGGGCGATGGCAGGATTTGGTACCGTTGAATCCTCCGACATTCTGCAGCAAATGCTGCAAACTTGGTCATGACAGTGATTCGTGCACTCGCGGCACGGCAAAAAAGGGACCGGAGAAGCCTCAAGAAGCAAGATCTACAGTCACAAATGGATGAATAGTAATAGTAATGAAGGTAGATTAAATCTTTTTTCATTTTCCTCCAAATCCTCTTCCTCTGCATGTAAAAAAGGAATCAATAAATCAATCAAATTACGAGAAGCTTCATAAAGTGCTTCTTTAGGAGTTAAACTTCCATTTGTCCATATTTCTAGAAAGAGTATCTCTTGTTTTTCATTCCCATTCCCATAAGAATGAATACTATGGTTCACATTTCGAACAGGGGTAGATACAGTATCTATAGAAAAACTTCCATGGCTAGAGTCGTTTGTGGATTTCATACGATATCCGCGATCTCTCTTGATTTGTAATTCAATACGCAAATCAATTGGTTCTGTAAGGTTCGCTATATGCTGTGTCGTGTCAACTATTTCTACAGAAAGTGACGAGATGATATCTTGAGCGGTTATCTGTTTTGGACCCCTGACACAAATATATGCATCCCGAACCCCATTGAGATTACTTTTCAATACGATTTCTTTTAGATTTATTAAAATCTCATGTACTGATTCTTCAATACCTACTATCGTAGAATATTCATGCAGCACATTTTCAAATTTTACACGTGTCTATAGATAATCGATTCTAGAATCTACGAAATTTGGATAGAAAAGCATGATTCTATACGAGAAATCGAAAAGAAAACAACAGGACAGCCAAGCCATTGACGAGCTGAGATTCTGACCCTTCATCTCATTTGCCTTGCTCCAATTCCCTCCTCCAAAGAAAACCTCGATGCGCCGCAGCCACTATTTTGACTTACTTTTCTTGTTATGCAATTATGAACTCCACGGAACTTTCTCGATTCCAATGCAACTTATCCTTTTTGAGCTGACGTAAAATCAATGGATTTCGCTTCTGAAAAGGACATCCGCTCTGAAAGAGCCGACCCGGCTGCCGCGTCAACTACCGTTTCATGCTAATGCCCTGACCCTGACGCTGTGTGCTCTGTGAGTTCTAGCTAGGGAGCAAGCGCAGCGAAGGAGCATGAGTGTGAGCGCGGTTTGGGTTTGGACGTGATCCCTAATTTCACTATTCAGTTCAGTCCGACTAGTCAACTCACCCGGATTACTTCTATCTTGATCTTGTAGAAGCCATAGGAAAGCATCCAAAAGGAAAAAGGGCTCGTTGGGAAGAAAGATGGAGAAGGAATCAAAGTTCATTGGCTGGCCCGGAGCTGTGGACTGGAACTGAGGGAAATGTGATGATCGGTCCCGCCTAGAACAAAAGAGAAACTTTATTTCTGAAAGAGATTTCATCCTTTACCCCTCAATAGAAGATTAGGAAAAAATATACATTATCACGATTTCTATCTAGATTTCTATCTAAAATCAATTCATAAATTCCAATTCCTTATTTATTTATCTCATCACTTTGTTGGACAAAAGGTCCATTCATATACAATAATGAATATATAGCGGGTAGCGGGAGATCACTAGAAAGGAAAGGTAGACTCTGAAGTCGGCTAGAGACACCTTCTCCGGTGCAGATGTCCGGGACGGACACGACTTCGACTACCTCCCGAACTGCAAACCCGCGAAGGGCGGAACCTGCTCTCAAAGAGCGAGCTCACAAAGTCCCTGAATGGGCTTTCCATCCTTGATTTGGCCAGGAAACAAAGCACTGCTTTGGGTCGGGATGCAATTTGGATCCCCAGAGGGGGCCCCCGGCCGGCCCCTCCTCAGACTTCTCTAGTTTCTTATTCTGTTCGAAGAACAGATTCATCGAAAAGAAAAGACCGCAGAGAAGGAACTGTCCTGGTGAGCTGAGGCAACCCTGAACCTCTTGCTTCCCCCTCTGGGGATCTTTGATCCAAGTGAGTAGACATGAGAGTTTCTTCTCATCCAGCTCCTCGCGAATGAAATGACTCCTTCTCCGTAATCTTGTAGACACTATTATATAAAGGCCAGCCACAATTGGTCTAATGTCTGGGTG
>CM043867.1:16471945-16481397 GCA_023846275.1 Vanilla planifolia | reverse complement strand
TCAGTCAGTCTCTCAAAATGCACGCTTGACCGAATCAGATATTTTCATATTTTCGGTCCCTACTTTCTCAGAAGAGCTGTCCTCAGCTCGACTACATTTATTTGAGTCAAAGGTGCTTTAGATGCACGGGGTTCCAAGTTAATGCCAGATCAAAAGGATTTCGGTTATAGTTTTCCTTGCGACGGCCCCGGGCGTGGACGATATTGTTGGGTTATTGGGTCTTGTTTTTGTCCCGGGGCATGCTCCGGAAGAGAAGTGGAAGGATAGCCCCCGAAAAAGTGGGATTTTCGAATCACAAACAAAGCGAGGAGAGCGGTCGTCATTGGACTAGGCTTCCCGGATCCCCACCGGCACATGAAAGACCTTTGGACGATGTTTTTCTTCTTCACCGACCTCATTGATTTACGTAATTGGAAGTCACCAATTAGGTTTACGACGAAACCTAGAAATCGATCACTGATCCAATTGGAGTACCTCTACGGGATAGACCTCAACAGAAAACTGTTGAGTAACGGCAGCAAGTGATTGAGTTCAGTAGTTCCTCTGAGGGTGGACTAGAAATACCACCCAAATGAATTGGTTTGTTGTCAAACGGGGCCTATTTGATTACATTCCTTTCTAGAAGTTCCCCAAAGGGGGCCCCCGGATTCTCACCTACGGCCTCTCGTCGAAGGAGTGTTAGTGAAAGCACCCCTGAGGATGGGATTGAGATGGAATGAAAAGGCGTGAAACTCGTGGAAGAACTTTCTTTGCCACTTCAGAGTTCTTCTCTTTTCTGGCGTGGAAGAATCGGGTTCGATTCCCTTGATACGCGGTGTGGTGAAACTCAAGAACTTCTAAACTCATGATGACACTAACTATGAACAAGCCTTGCACGACGGCTATAAAACCTAAACCGAACTGAGGAAAGAATTCTTGTTTATCAATTTGATACAGACGAGTCCCGCTCTTTCTTCAAAGCAAAGAGGGAAAACTCCAACCATGGGATCTAGGCTTCGCCGACTGAGAGAATACTTGCTGTGGGATCGAACTCTGGCTTTCTTGTCTTTGACATAAAGACAGAAGGTTGTAATAATGAAACGGACATGGCCAAAGGTAAAGATAAAGGTAAAAAGAAAGGTAAAGATAAAGGTAAAAAGAAAGGTAATCAATTTAATTTATATGTTTAATTTATATGTATATTTTAATTTATATGTTTAATTTATATGTATATATTTATATATATATAGATTCCTGTATAAAGCACATTCAGGACTTCTGCAGCGTTTTCTCCCTTTTGTCTTTGAGAAGTTCCACTCATTCTATCAAGAAGTTCCCCATATTGGGCCCCGGCCCCCTTTTTTCTTTCTTTGAGCAGACGGATCGCTGGAGGCATGATAAACCATGCGGGCATGCGCAACCGACCATGCGAGTGAACCGTACCCAACTATACCATACCAAGCCGGGGTTGAAAGATAGCAATCCGAGGTGAATGGAAAAAGAACAGCACGGGAATGAACCATATCTATCATAGGAGTTGAGTCAATCCGAGAAAGAAAGGGTCTTTTCTCAGGTAGCGCAACTAGATCTCAAGCAAGTACTAGTTTTGAATGAGTAAATGAGCCTCTCAATGCGGGAGGGTGGATCGAAGCGATTGCAGCGAAAAATTGACCTGAAACGAAGCACTTCGTCTATGGGCATTGTAGAAAGGATCGAATATGACCCTAATCGTTCTTCTCGGATCGCTCTAGTACGATGGATCGAGGGGGTGCTGCTACGCCGCCAGAGGAAATGCAACACGATCAAAGAGTTCGCTCCGCCGCGTCAGATCCTCGAATCTACCAACACGCCAACAACGTTTTGAAAAGCCTTCCATCCCAAGATTAGCACGATTGATCGATAAAGTTCAGAACTGCTGACTGAAACTGAATACCATGATATGGGATCAAAACACTGAGAAATCATCAGGACCCGAATGCTTTCAATCAGAAAAGGAAGATTGAGCAAGGCAAGTGCACTCAACAGTTTTCTGTTGAGGTCTATTCGTTATAGTTCTTCCTGAAAGACTCCAACCCCCTTCGATTCCAATTTCCAATGACAAATTGCTGGTCTGACTTTTCTTTTGACTAATGTCAAAAAACAGGGGGGGGCCCCCTCTGGGGATCTTCTTTCGATTCCGGGCTAGGACAAATAGACTAGTTCCTGAAATCCAACCTCAGGCTAAGGGAGCAGGCAGATCTCTAACAGCCTCTATGACCATATTGAAGATGACCCCTTATAAGTATGGGTCTAGAAGGTTTTCCCCCCGGATTGTAATCCCTAATGAAGAATATTGCTCCATGAGCAAAGGCTCCTGTCATGATGAACCCTGCGATGTATTGGTGACTCAGACCGCACTCCCTTCTATCGTCAAGAGTTCCTAGCTTCGATGCGCTATCAGAAAAGGGAATCTTTTCGATTGAAGCGGTAGAAGCTAGTCGCCAGAAGCGAAGCGATCTTCCGGGCCGGTAATCCCCAGAGGGGGCCCCCCCTGTTTTCTGGCCCAAATCAGATCCTCAGATTTCGAGTTTCCTCTCCTTTCAGTCGAGTGGATTTCATCTCCTCGACCACAATGGGGGGATGGGGTTGATCAGCAAGAACGACTTCAAGTCGCTTTGCTGGGATCATCAAAGCGTGACTTGGACGGAACGAACCTTCCTGAGACCAAGGCCAGATTCCGCTACAGCCTGAGTGCCGCAGAAACCGGAACAAGAATCGGTAATCCAAGCTCGACTGCGCAGGAAGGACAGTCCTCTCGAAGAAAACCTGGCTTCGACCCGAAGCGATAGGTTTTTGTGTTTGTGGAAACGCGCTCAAACAGGTTCTCCCCCCACCAAAACTTGAACATCCGATCCGCCTTCTTCTTGTTGCTGGATATCTCGTTTCTATCTGCTGGCCTGAGAGAAGGCAGTCTCTCTCGGGAAACATGGCAAAATGGATCTTCTTTCTTTTCACAAGGGCAAATTCATATCATATCAAGAAAGAAAAAAGTCTTATCCATTTGTGAATCTCCTGCCCCATGTATTATTTCGAGGCGTTCCGTATATGAGCCCCTTCAAAACGGGACTTCTTGCCACGTTCGTTCACTCGTTCTTGATGCCAGGCCATTGGGATTTCTAATGAAGGGGGTTATCCTTTTAGAAAAGGTTGCTTCTTCGTGGGAATTTGAGTACGCCTTCCTCTGACCAAAATTTCTTCTTTCTTCCTTTGTGCGTTGGTCCCTCTCCGTTTCCTCAGCCGCCAGTAGTAATTCTAGGTACTATTGCATGTAATGTAGGCTTAGCAGTGCTAGAGCCGTCAATGATTGGTGAACCGGCAGATCCATTTGCAACTCCGTTGGAAATCTGACCTGAATGGTCTTTCCTTATTTCAAATACTTCGCACTGAAAAGGTATAGGGCGGACGTTACTTCACCCGCCATGGGCGGATAGCGGGAATCGAACCCGCAGCTTCTCCTTGGCAAAGAGAAATTTTACCATTCGACCATATCCGCATTCTCATTTTCTTAATCTCTGAAACGTACACATATGTCGACACATATATGATATATCTATCATATCATATATGTGTCTGGATCGTATTTGCGCAGGACCAGATACAGATAAAAAGACTCTAGCTATAGGCTTATATTATACTAAATTATATATACTAAATTATAGTAAATAAAGTCAGTAAAGTTAGATTCCAATTAGGCTTAGTTATCTAATTTCATAAAAATAACAATGAAATGTTATTTTTATTCGGAACTCAGATGGACTCTTAGTGTGTCTCACAATTGGAATTTCTTAGGAGGATTGAAATTTTTGGATCGGAGAAATATCAAATGAAGTTCAAGAGACCAGAGAATTCAGGATAGCTACCAGAAAGACTAATCCAATCCATAATGATGTACCAGAAAATATAACATTTTTTTTACTTTACCAACTGTCAGAAGAAGCAAATACAGCGGGTACACTAATCAGTAAGATTAATGAAGTTGCAATTCATGCAAAAACAGCGAATTGGAAAGCAATAGTCATGTTTGTCATCCTCCACTACCTACTCTACTCCTCTTTTTTGTCGATCGAGCCGCTTTCTCTCATTCTACTCGTCCAGCCCTCTTCACGAACTTGTAAAATCAATGCCACAGAGATAGCAAACTCTATGCCCCTGGCTCTGACATGTGTCTTGGGAGGAGAAACATGAAGCTCAGAATTATGGATGCATTAAATACTTCAAAAGGGGAATTGATCCATGGTCCTTCCTAGTTATACCTCGTGAAAAAATGGAATTTGTGGAATTATAATTATAAATTCAAAAGGGAAAAAGATTTCTGAGAGTTTTTTCACGGATCCGCAAGAGAGTACTTTTCCAATAAATCCAATAAAGAAAAAGTGTAACAGGCCATCTCGGGCATGGGAAAGAAAACAGAAAGTCTCTTTGTGAATTCGAATAGAAAAGTTCGAATGGAATTGATTTTCGAGTTCTAAAAAAAGCTCCTTCTTACTCGATTGTCTAAGACGGCTTTGAACCCAGGAACAACGTATCTGATTCAGAAAAAGTACTTGGCTACCTTGCGGAGCTAGCTCAAACCGTTGATCCTGAAGGGTTCTCGCTCCAGAGTGTCCTGTTTCATCGCCTTCTTGATGAACCGGACTTGCAACTGCGTACCGGGGGGCACATCGTAACCTAGGTCATCAAACAACCTACAAAATCCCGACTGACGGACCATCTCCGGATGGCCGAGACCTTCTTCCGTGTGGCAGAGCCATTCCTTAGAACTCATTCGAGTCAGCTGCGGCAGGGATAACTTCCAGGCTCGATTCTCTTATAGAAACCTCTTCTTTCGTAGATCCCCATAGTCTAGTTCCCCAGAGGGGGCCCCGTGTCGATGGCATTCGTACTCAACTCCAAAAGAAACATCTACATCCCGTCGCTACGCTTTCAGCCCTTTCCATGTTCCTCTTCCCACGTGAGGGGGCGCTCTCGTTCACGAAGCCACAAAAACAAGATCCTATTGATTGAGAAGAAACTTCGAGGGAGAAGGGGGACTGTGGATTTATCCCCAGTCTCTATCAAACACCTTATGAACTCTCATCATTCATTTGGAATTCTTGACTGACAACATCGGTATCCTTCCCTTAGGATGGAGGTGTGTGTCTCCAGAACCTGGCTTATTGCCTTGTCCTGTGTCTCTCGCCTTGTCTCCGTACCGTGATAGAAAGCGACTCCACCCGGGGCCCTTTCGGGAGAAAGAGGATCTGTCCTTGTCTACTACAGAGAATTGGGTTTTGGCTCTCTTTCTTTGATGAAAGAATTTCGAGTTCGAGTTTCATCAAACCTCTTCATGAGCAGGGGACCAGGAAGGTTCTGGAACTCATGAAACAAATTCTTCCGGAAAAATCCTAGAAAGAAATATGCATGCCCCAGAATCGGATCCCTTTTCTGAGAATACGCACCTCGACCAACCGGCCTCGCATTTCCAAGTGGTAGGATTCCATTCCATAGAGGAAGAAACCAAGGACCTATAGAAGTCGGGGCTACCCCGTACTGATATCTTGGCAGCATTCCGAGTCACTGACCATGCCTTGACATGGTGATTAGAGCTATTATGCTCGATCAAAGGAATCAGGGAAGCCCCCCCTGAAGAAAAAAAAAAGACCAAAATTGACCTTTGCAGTCACCCACTCCTACTCTTTCTCTTTTCAAGAATCCTAAAGGGGCCTGGAAGCACGGGAGAACGTTCTTTTGCTGACGATCACTTTCTTACAACTGCTCCTTGGCGAGCGGCTCACTTGCTTCTCAAATGCCCGGACCAACCCGAGCCCTCGAGCCTCTAGTTCTTTTTTCAACTGAATGAAGCATGAGTTCGCCATTTTTGTTCTCTACCATGGCGAATCAATTGTAGCTCCTCAGCTCAGCCCTTGCTTGGTGTACAAAATCCATATCTTGTTTTCCATCCACATCCTTTGGCTTCAAAAAACACAAGAAAGAATAGGTCAAAGCAGAAACAAGTGGAACTTCAGTAGCAGTACTGGAACTGTCAGGAAGCAAACTGTCTCGACTGAGAATCTGAAAGACTCCTTCCAATTCAAGAACTTGAGGGGACTTCCCTTCGCGCCTGAACTTGAACCTCGTCAATTCAGTCAAGCTTGACTCAAACTCAACAAGCGAGAAAGTGGACTTTGAGAAAGAGGGCTACGAAAAAGAAGGCTACGACATTCTTTTTCTTTCTTTTTGTCTTTAGGTAAATGTCAAGAACCTTTCAGTTCAATTCCCCTCCAAATTCACCACAACAGAAGAATATTCTCTTCCAGACATACACTGAAGAAAACAGAAAGAAAGCCCCTTTTTGGGTTTGGCCCAAGCCAAAAAAAGGCAGCAGTGAGGAATTTTCCGCAATGGGCGAAAGCCTGACGGAGCAATGCCGCGTGGTGCCGCGGAGAACATTATCTTGCTACGCACCTCAGTCGCTTGCCTGATTCCGGATTCGACAGCTTAGAATGAGAGAAGGAATTGGAATCAAACCGGAACCAGGGAAAGCAGAGTGAACAGCTCCACATCCTACTGCCAAGGTGCGTGCCCAGCTAAAGGATTTTTCTTCCTTGCTAGGATCAACGTCAAAGGCAAGTATGTTTCTCATTGTGGTTCACCTTCATTGCTTTTTTGCGGAGCGCCTTCAAGAAGGGCACCGCAATCTCATTTCGAATCTCATTTGGTTTTGGGCCCGAAATGAATGGCCTTATTGGGTCATTCCAAATCTTTTGGATTGATGACGTAATTATTGACGTCAGAATACACGCATTGGTTCACATAAGCATCAGAATCAACCTAGGATACCAAAAGGAATTCTTCATATTCAAGCCAGTTTCAACAAGACTATTGTCACTGTGACAGACGTACGAGGTCGGGTGTTTTCGAACTTTCTCTTTTTGGAATGGGAGGTACCTTTTCAAATGAAAAAAAAGAACACAAACCTCGGGGGTGGTCGATAGTTTTCATTCCCCGACCCCGGGTCAGACCTCAACCACTAATTCCGTCTAATCGGCTTGGCCTCTCTCCAGGTATTCCCTAAAAAAGAATGTCATCAAGCTCATGCCTCCAGCGATCCGTCTGCTCAAAGAAAGAAAAAAGGGGGCCGGGGCCCAATATGGGGAACTACTGACTACAAGGGTTCCCCTTTCCTTTGGAAGTAGGAAGAAAGGGAGGAGAATCTCTCATCTTCTACCCTATTGTTTGATCTCATTTTGAGTGAAAGTCAAATTGCTCAAAGAGATAGGTAGTCAAATAGATCGGGGTTCTTCAGAAATAGGCTAGGTTTGACGGTTAGCTTGTGCAAGAAACCCTAGGAAAAACGGAAGTTTTGTTTAGACTCTAAACGAATTGAATGGAGGTTTGCGGCTAGGGCTTGTGGGTTGAGTGCTTGCATGCAAAATATGGCGCCTTCCATCTTCGATAGTATCTGAAGGAAGGAATAGGAATTCGATAACAATTAGACGCCGACAAGATTCTGAAAGATTGACATTCCTTATTTCGATTCAACAACGTGCCAACAGTTCCCCGATGTTGAGGACTTGGCTTCAATATCGCTGCCTCCTATATAGATAGTGGTCGGCGTCGGCAGCATACAAACGAGAGACTGAAGATTGGTGGATCAGATCTTTGATTCCTTTCTCTCTCGTGCCCTTCTGGGCGGTCAGTTTCCTTCCGACCATGCTTCTGTTAAATTTCAATTGTGAAAAAAAGTGAAAATAAAAAGTGAAAAGCTTGTTAAATGAGTCAATTTTGGAAAAGGAGATATTCCATGCTAATGGATGCGCCTGTTCATAATCGATCTTCTTTGTAGCGCTTTCGGGTTACTTGATTCTTTTCCGACTTCCGGGCGCTAGTCTTCCGATGAATCTTTTTGGCTTGACCTTGACCGGAATTCATTCTTCATTGACCGATCGCGCAGGCAAGGTTTGATACGATGAATTGGGGTGGGTATCATTCTATTGACACTCAGGGTATGTTCGTCTTACTCACTGAATATTGAAGTGAGTTATTTATGTCCACTTTATGTCCCATATCCATGAGATGTGAATCCTCACATCATGCATTCTCAATCCAAATGTGAAATGAAAGAAAGGGGGGCCGGGGCAAACAAAATATGGGGATCTGAATGATGTATGTATAGCTGTAGCATTGAACAATCAGCTTTTCCCGCCCACCAACCCTTGATGAGCTGGCCGAGCAGACAAAGAGAGTGTGACCTGAGCATACCAAGAAAATGAGGCTAGACCGAGGGGGAGCACAACATCCTGATCAGATCAGAAGATTACCACTTGCCTCAGACGGAGCGATGATATACCATTGTACGCTTGAACTTACCGATGATAAAGCATCAGCACTGGGAAGAGGTCCCGTCTACCCACGCCAGGCGCGTCAAGCTATTCAAGTCAGCGAGTTGCCAATTCGCTTGGACCGATCTGCTAGCCTCCCCCTCCGCTTGTCAGCAGAGCCAAACCCCCTCCGCTTCCAAAAGGAGTAACCTTTGCTCGAGACTGGCTTTCTAAGCTCCCGATCCTCCAGGAGAGACAACAATCTTTTGAGAAAGATAGGCCAGCTGCCCTGCCTGGCGAGTGGAGATCGGCCTCGTGGGTTCGGACAAGGTGAGTCAAGTCCGAATTCAAGACTACCGACGGTCTAGCCTCCACCTGCGTGATGAGTTTTGATGAGACCAGAGAGTGGCAAGCTACCCGCTTTCGCTAATCACCGGATTGACAAGACGAGGGTATGCCTTCTTGATCCGGCTCCGAACCACTTCCGCCCTACCCTGACCCTGGCTCAGTTCTTTCATAAGATATCACCAGATCCAGTGATAGACCATAAGAAAAAAGTGGGAAAGTCAAGTCAAAAGTGGTAGTCGAGACTGAGCGCCTGGGACGCAGCCTTTTGACCTTCCACTTTGCACCTCAGAAAGCAGAAAGTAGCCCATAAGCTTCTCAAAAGAGAACCTCTCTTTTTCTTGTCAAACCGAACCGGGTGAAAAATATCGTAGAAGAAGATGGAGGTCAAGTAAAGGATTTCAGCTAGTGTTGACGAAGTAGTCTATCTAGGACTTCTGAAAACTGACAACAACTAGGCAACCACAAGAATGAATCATTATCGTAGTTCATTGAGTGAAGGGAGGACCCGGGGCCGGACAAACCTTCGGTATTTCCTCATATGTCTTTCCCCTCACTCGATGAAGCAACCCAGCCCGGCCCCCGACATTCTATAGTTCCCCCAAGGGGGCCGGCCCCCCTATGGGGAGGGGCCCCCCTGGGGATAACGAAGGGGATCTGAATGGGGGGTCGTGGAAGAATCGGGTTCGATTCCCTTGATACGCGATGTGGCGAAACTCAAGAAGTTCCCCAGAGGGGGCCCCCCACAATATATGCCATGCCTGCATTTCTTTTTGATTTGGACTTGGT